>JAOTIZ010000005.1:5331539-5355953 GCA_027123425.1 Erythroxylum panamense
TACCGTCGCTAATTTTGCCGCGACGAATTCCCTTCAAATTTAGCGACGAGTATAATTACCGTCTCTAAATTACTCAATTTTAATTTCCAACAGTATATTTTCTGTCGGTAATTTATTACCGACGGCTATATTGTTCTGTCGCTAATGTCCGTTGTAAATTTTACCGGAACAAATTCCCTCCAAATTTAGCGACGAATATTAGTATCGTTGCTAAATCACTCAATTTTAGCGACAGAAATCATATTTTCGTCGCTAATTGCCGACGAAAAAATTTCCGTTGCTAATTTTTCGTCACTAATTTACATTTTTCTTGTAGTGAAAAAATGACATTCATTATGATAACCATCACAAAGACGGATCACTTCTATAATTACTGAAAAAAGTTTTTCGATAATGCATATATTGATTTGGAACAGTCATAACTAGGATACACAATGACTAGTGTTCACCCAAGTAAGTGCCATAACAACAAGCACCGAATGCATTCCAGGTGGTAAATGCCTCAAACTGGTCAAGAAATTTACTAACATAGCTCTAGGACCATCATTAAATGTTACAGTTTAATCATCGACAGAATTCAAATGCTTTTGTTCCAGATTCTACTTATAGTCAGCATTGGTCGTGTCTATACCAAAATTGCTGACTGATAATGCATTAAAATCTCAAATATCATACTCAAAGATCTCACTACATCACAAATCAAGTTGTTCACTCTAGCAAGGATACAAATTATTTCATAAGCATATAATATTTTATCAAAATTTTAAACTCTATAGAAGGAAGAAATGTTTTTTAATGTACTAATAAACATCTTAAAAAACAAACTTTAAATAAATAATAATAATAATAACAACAACAACAACAATAATAATAATAATCCTCTATATAATGGTGTAATTGTGTTAATAATATATAACTAGAATTATCTCACCTAAAAAATAAATTAAGAATAAAATAAGTTATTTATAAAAATAAAATTCATATTATATTATTTTTACATTTTTTATTTAAAACTTAACATCCTTAATTTTTATTTGAACTCATTTTAACATGATCTAATTTCTCATAAAATCTGCTTGTGACTCAAGATATTGTTGATTTGATCTTTATACTTCAAAATGATAAGCTTTCACTTTAAATAATACCCACTTTATGTTTCCTTATTGTCCAAACTTATATTCCAAAGTCAAGTGATATTTATACTTCTTACTTCTTACTATGACAATGTCACTTTTAGGCTCTTTAGATGGCCTGAACTGTCTAATTTGGGCTTCAAAATTAATGGATTTGACTTGAGACCATTCACCCACAATCATCTTTGTTCTGTTGCCATACATCATTCTCTTCTTCTTTTACTTCTCTATTAAGAGAGCAGATCACCTGTCGAAGTTACTCTGTCCAATTCTGTCCAAGTTAACAAACGGCGTCGGATTGTTAGGCAAATGAACTTTGCTCATTAAAAGACAGAGAGCCCACAGGCGCCGTTTTAACAATCCGACGCTGTTTGTTAACTTGGACAGAGTTGAACAGAGTAACTTCGACAGGTAATCTGCTCTCCTCTATTAATGCCTTTAGAAACACACAAGTCATTGATCATAAATTATGTCAGTATTGACTTATTCTTTTATAATATTTCATTTTATTTTACTTTGAATTTGTAAATACTCTTCTTAAACTACACACACTTTCTAATTGAGGGTATTACTAAGTTAGATGAAATCAACTTAATAAAATATCATAAAATGGTTAATTAGGAAAAATAATATTTTAAAAATCAAATCAAATTATCTCATTTGATCATAGTTATTATGAA
The DNA here is from genome assembly GCA_027123425.1 of Erythroxylum panamense. NCBI lineage: Eukaryota > Viridiplantae > Streptophyta > Magnoliopsida > Malpighiales > Erythroxylaceae > Erythroxylum > Erythroxylum panamense. The sequence continues at coordinate 5,333,353 of JAOTIZ010000005.1, forward strand.
TTAAGTAATTTTTAATTTAATTTATTTTAATAACTTATTTATATTAAAATATTTAATTCATTGAAAAATCGATCAAGTTTATAAATAACTTAAAAAAAGTATGCCCATAAACTAAGAAAAAGAGGAAAAAAAAAAGAGAAGAAGGTATGATTGCTCACAACTATTTATTTGTTATTCCAAATGTCTGATTACAGGTTCTACTCACACCTACTTGATAATAAAAATGCAAGATTATTTAAAATTTATTATAGATTTATCAATACTTATATTATCCATTATTAATAATTAAAAAACAAAAATTAAAAAATATAAGTTACATACTCGTTATCAGGTCGTCATTCTTAGTTACCAAATGATTATTCTTATTATAAAATTATTGATAATTATTTAAAAATTAATGAATTTATAAATCATTATAAGTTTTTGATTAATTATTTATAAATTTTAAAACTTTAATTAATTAATAATATAATATAATAATTAAATATGAGTAAAAGTTTTCATATTATTTTCAATATTTAATACTAAAAATTAAAATAATTATTAACTGTTTTTAATACAATTTCAAAAATGCATAAGAAATAATTTAATCCTTATTATCACTTTTCATCTTTATTTATTTTTAATAATTCTGATTGTCTGAGAAAGTATGATTTGTACAGAATTCTGACTTCCAATACAAAAGGGAAAGTGAAGTGGGATCCAAATGTAAGTGAAAATCACAGCTGTCAAGTGACTGAGAATTGTTTGCATATTCACTCTCTTCTGTCCATTTTTGGGAGTGAATGGTCGCTGGCTGCTGTCTCTCCATCTCTCTAATGTGGCTCTTATATAAGTGCTAAATGGGAATTCAGTGATTTTTCAGGGTGCCCATTAGCATAAATTCATTTTTAAGATTGGATTTGAACTGGGTTTTGGTGGTTCTGGAATCCTCTGTACTTTTCTGTATTCTCTCTTGTTTCCAGAGGTTCAATGGCTTCTTGTGAGTCCATCTCTCTTTATATTTCCTTTTGTATGTTGAATTGGATTGTTGAGTTTATATGTGCTGGGTGATTTTAATTGTTGACAGGTGATAAAGTTCCCACCTTTGCACGTGTGGGCATGGGTGGTGAATGCATATAGTTGTTATGTGAAATTCGAGATTCAGGCTTTTAGGTTTTGCTTATTAATTTTATTTGATAATTGTAATGCCTTTCCTGGTTTGAAATGCAAACTGTTACGTTACCATTAATGTTGGCTTCGCCAATGTTCTTGTTTTAATTTGTTGTCAATGGTTGGAAACTGCTAAGAAAGCTTCATCTGATTTCTCCATTAAGTTTTTATTGAATTTTTTCTAGGTAACAGAAGTAAAAGCTCAAAGTTAGGTTGAAGTTGGTTGCTTGTGTGGCATGAAGTTAAATAGTTCTCTCAGTAAAACATTCAGATTTAAAGCTTAATTTCACGTGTTCAATTGCCTACATAAATCTTCAGATCATTGTTTGGCGTTCTCCTTCTGCTTTTAGCTCGATAAAACTAATTAAACTAATGCCCTCCTACAATCAAGGTGCTTTGTATTGATCTTTTACCTTATCTTTTCCTGAAAGTAAACTATAGACTTTTCTTTTCTCCTGGCTTGGTCTTTACAGGTAACTTAGGCACTTCTCATCTTAAACTGACAAAGTTGGAATTTGGGAGAGTGAATGTCAATGCTCTACATCAACGTTGTGGCTCAAGAACATCAATGGGGAGGAAACAATTGCAATTTGCAGGTTTGGCCATTTCACATGATAAGAAGAAAGCCTACACTGTGTGTCGTGGTTCGCCTTCAGAGACAGAGTGTAAGTTCTTCTGTCGATATATTAGTTACTCATTACTGTCATGTATAGTCAATTGCACGATACATTAATTGTATTGTCAAAAACAGATTTAAGGATAAAATATCTTATGATGTTGAGGTTCCCAGATATTTGCTTCTTGGACATGAATTTCTGATTACGACCATACACACTACAATGCACCTTTTATTTCTCAAATTGCAATTTTTGATGAATCCAGATTCACTCATGGTTGCACCTCCAGACACCAATGTGTATGTATTATTTGTAATTTGTCATTCTACTGTTAGTTTATTCCTGGAAACTTTAACGTCTTGAAACTGCTCGTAACAATGATTTATTTGAAGTTTTTAAATAAATTTAGTTACCAGACTTTTCTTAATCAAGGTCAGCAAATTTTGGGATGAACTCAGACATCATATTTGAGAGTGCAGTTCATAATCTATTACAGGCTTTTCCACTACAATCTTATAAACTGTCTATTGGTGTCAGTTAAATAAGGCAATAGTTTGATTTCTAATACTAATTCAAAAGGTTCAAATGGAGTTTTTATTGGTTGACATGTTGTGTTTCTTATCCTGTATTGCTGTTGTTCCACATGCTTTAATTTGCAGCCTCGAACAGAGTGGAATGCCCCGAAGATTCCAAATCATCTGGTTTGGTTAGCCAACTTATTCCAAATTCATCCGAGGTATCTCTCCATTATATTTTTGAATGCTGCTTTGATGCATTTTTTTTCTTATCTTACATCTTGATGATTTTTATTGAAACACATAACTTCAAAATTCAGTTGCTACTGATCTGCCTATAAATGCTCATACATTTCAGTAACATGTTTTGTGCCTGTTCTTTCTTGAGATGTATGTCTCATACTATATTAGGTTTGCATATCCTGTTCTATGCTGTTGTTTGGCATTGGGTTTTGGATGCTTACTCGTATATGTTGACTATTGTCATGACTAAAGTTCCTTCTTCAAGGAGCCAAAGGTTGGCTCTTTTGGTGATAGTCCCTTGAATGATCTATGCTGCTTTATGTTGCATTTTAGATGAAGTCTTCAACAATGTTAACGTCTTCAGTTGTGACGAAGGCATGGATGGTTCCCCTGTATGTCTGTGCATGTCTAAAATGTTGATTATCAAGGTTGTCTCTAAGAAATTATATAGATTCAGTTGTTGCTTTATTCTTTTTTTGCTGCAACTGTTCCAAGACTTTTTCCCCATCTCCATTAACATTGTCTTGAAAGTGCTTGATCAATTGTCTTTTCAAATGGGGGTTCCTGAATCGCCTACATATGATTCTTCTTTTTTATGCCCTTAGGAGCATGCATTTGACTGTAGTACTCTGTCTTTGCTCATGGATTGAAATATTAAAGATTATGGTTCAAATTGGATTGGAATGAGTATGCCAGTTACATCTTATATCTGCAGGTTGAATCTCTAGTGACACAAGTCTGTGATGCTACTTCAATTGCAGAATTTGAACTGAAAGTAAGCAATCTTAACTAGTTGCATCCGTCTTTGTCAGTTGATTAGAATCTGGATTCAGATTATTGGACTATTTACTTTCTCATCCTTTAAATTGGAAACTTACTCTTTTCTGCATCTTTATTTCTTTTATTTACACTTCTGTCTTCATCTTGATCCATGTTGATTAGCTTGGTGGTTTTCGGCTCTATGTTATGCGGGAATTGAAGGAAAAAAGTACACCTTTACCACCTCCACCTTCGTCGCCAGCTCCTGCTTATGTTTCTACTACTTCTTCTGATGCTGTCAGTATAAGTGTTAAAAAAGCATCTGATTCAAACGGGTCAGCTTCAACATCTCTGGCTATCACCAAACGAGAACCTTCTGCAGTAGGAATCCAGTCACTTCTGGATAGAGCTGCAGATGAAGGCTTAATGATACTGCAGTCTCCTAGGGTAAGTAACCTAGTTAAACATCTTCTATGCATTTTATATCACTCTAAAAATATCAAAACTGCAGGTGGGGTTTTTCAGGAGATCTCGTACCATAAAAGGAAAGCGCGCTCCCCCTGCATGCAAAGAGGTAACATTGGCTAAGAATTCTGTTTTACAGACCTCAGGGAATTAGAGATGCTTTCTATGTGACGTTACACTGGGAAAGCAATTTTATAGGGATGACAAGCATGACTAAAAGTTTTATTTCGTTCCTTTCTCCTATAGCATTTTGAATAAGCAAATTCTCTATTCAAAGCAGGCCTTCATTTGTTGAAAAGAAAGAAAGGGGCATATGAATATTTTTGTGTCGTGATTATACTCAAATTGCTTTTTTTTTGGCTTCCTAATTAGACTAATTAGTGTTTTTGCTGCTTTTTAATTACTTTTCCAAGAATAGAAAACACTCTCTTTGATTCTTTGTACATTGAAAGCACATCAGACTGGGGGTCAGATCTAAGCTAAGCATTTATTGAAGTTGTGGATTCTCCTAACTCTCATGTATTTGTTGATATTTATGAACAATATCCGGTTTAATCTTGACTTCATTGCCGTTTAAGAGGAAATCAGTTCAAGTAAAATGTGTTCTTTTGCTGTGATGCAGATTTTTTCTTTGATCCAAACTTAAAGGACTTCTTTCTTATATCGATTTTTTCTTCTAAAATTTACCTCTTAGTTTTTTCCTTGTTGCTAATTTCTGTGTAAGAGAGATTAGAAAGATTGCATTATTATCGCAAATTACGTGACGAAGAATTATTGGATGAAATGGTTTTCAGCTCATCTGTTCTGCTTTATCCGATGTGCTTAGATCACACCCTTTTCCATAATATTTCCATCATGATAATTCTGTCAAATTATGATGATAATTTTCTTCTGCTTAACAGAAGCAAATAGTAAAGGAGGGTCAAGTTGTTTGCTACATTGAACAGCTGGGAGGTGAACTACCAATTGAGGTTTGTTTCATCTATGTTTGTTTGCTAAAGTTGACCATGTGATGTTTGAGATTCTCTTCGAAGTAGTACTCCTCTTCCTCATTGTATTTGATATATCATATGAAACTTTTGTGATGTGGGATTTGAGCTGCATGATATGGCACGGGTTTATTATACTTGCAAGTCCTTATTCTCCCGTCTTTTTGATTCAGTCTGACGTAGGTGGAGAAGTCATCAAAATATTGCGGGAGGATGGAGGTAAATTCACTTTCCCTTCTTCTGTTGTTTTTAACTCTTTACTCATATAGTGCTTTTAACTCCACAGAACCAGTCGGGTACGGAGATGCTCTTATTGCGGTCCTCCCATCGTTCCCTGGGATAAAGAAGCTTCAGTAGATGGTTTGGATTGGTAACACTGAATACGGTAACTACGTATCTCAGGTTCAAAAGCCAACCCTTCTACAAAGATCATCAGAAGTTAGCATATTGTTTGATTGAGATCTGTATGCAGAGAACAAAAATTTTTGCAAGTTTGGTTAATAGTAATTTTGAGCTGACGCTTGATTCCAAACTCGATCATAACCATTTTAGGTATTTTGGTGCATAGGAGCACTAGAAGTCATCAGACGATACGAATATGCCAGAAAATTTGTTTTCCTCTCAAATTCCAGAGCAGGCCACAGAAACATTATTGTATTCAAACATAGTTAGAGCATTTAGACGAGCTAAAGATGGCCCTTTTTTTACTTTTTGGTACTCCATGAGCGCTTTCGTGCAATTTGATCTGACATTGTTCTAATAAATATATCTGCCAATGAATGATGACAATATTGAGAATACATGTAGGGATCAAACAGAAATACTTGAGTTTGAATCAGATATGGTTCGAAGTTAATGCATCAAGCTCGGGTTCGTCCAAAGGGCTATCTTTAGCTTGTCCAAAAAGAATGCTCAACTCACAACATTAGCGTATATATAGTCACTCTTAATCATCTTGTATCTTTCTTCTTAGTTTCATGTTGTGATTGTTTTTAAAATAAGATATTTGCAATTTTAATGGGTTGATTCGGGCACGTTCAAGATAGTTTTGTGTCGACTCGGGTTAAAAAATATCAAGCTTGGTTGAACAAACGAGTTTTACCTCTTAAGATATGCTTAAGACTCCAATAAATTCAGGTTTAGACCGGCTTGTTTAAGTTTGATTAGGCTTGCTTATCGAAGTTTGATTAAGCTTAAGTTCAGGTTTAGACATAAAAAAATTTCGGCTCGGTTCCTACATAGAGGGTAGAAATAGAGACAAGAACTAATGTTGTCAATTTGTAACAAGCCAATGGCTAGCAAAGAGAGTGGTAACAACATTCTGAAAATTAATCAAGTAGCTTGTTCAACAGTTTGCGCCCATCTGATGGTTGAACGCACCAATGCATCCATTGGATCGATGCATTTTTTGAGGAGAGGATCGTCCTTAGGCAGCAGGTTTCTCATTTCATCAGAAGCAAGTATGACAGTATTTACTGCTCTAACAAGAAGCACCTGGAGTGCTATCCTCAGCAGATTTCTTGCACCTTCCATGTCCTTTCTGTTTAATGCTCCAATTGCTGGAAGTACAGTGTGTTCCACGGTTGCTTTATCTGGCAACACAACTTCCAGTCCCTGCTTACACCAAAATAGTAGAGCATTGCAATTACTGGCTAGCTTCTAAAGTATCAAGAATGCAATGAAAATGTGAAAAGAGTTGCCGAGTAGAAACTAACCTCGTTGTGTAACTTTTCCTGATAGAAACCTGCAGCCAATGTTGCATCAGTTCCAAGCACACCAATTCGCGGAGGACTCCCAGCCTCTAGAGGCTTAAGCTTAGCTTCTTTAAGCTCTCTTGCAACACACTCACTCATGTGAAGGAAAGTAACGGAGCAACCTGTAGAAATCTCATCATACCAGGAATGTGAAATGTCACAAGGAATGACTATGCAGTGAGCTCCTGATTTCTCAAGATAACATCTTTTACTCCGTAGATTCTCCACTATCCGAGTATGATCCAACCTGGATCGTTCAATTTGCCTGCTGGAATATGGAAAATGAGTTCTCTCATGCTCTGAAAGTTCCTTACTCAAGACTGGATCAGAGCATATAATAAAAGGAAGGCAATCTTGCCCATCTTTAGAACTCCACTGGAGTAGTTTTTCCATGAAACTGAGAGTTGATTTAGCAGATACTCCTCCTATGATTCCAACTGTATTTGCTTGACTGAGTAATGGACCAGAAACCTCCTCAGATTCTGAATATCTTTCATTCTTATCAGTGTGAAAGAGGGTTGATGATGGCGGAATGGCAAGAATTGGATTCCATCTTACTTTATATGCTATTTTCTGTGTATTTGCCTGATTACATGTATAAGATGGATAATTCAATAAGTGAAAATACATAGCAAAGCTCCCATCAAACATCTTCTACCCCAAAACCGATCTATCATATGCCACCAAGTAAAAATATATGTATATATCTCAATTTCAATCACAAACTACCTCCAGATTTTTAAACAAAATCCAACTATGACAACCCAGAAACTCTAATCTTCCTGGTACTCAAGAAATAAACAAAAAGAATCCAACTTGAAGATCAATAGGCCATCAAGTTCGCACAAAAAGCTAATTGATGGTGATAGGATCATTAAGTAGAAATCTAAAAACCTCTAAGCATTCAGGATATATTTTCTTTTTGTTTCAAGACAATCAATCACGCAGTGATGACACATCAACCTGACAAGTGGAAAAGGAATCTTACAATCTTTACCCTGGCAATTTACCTCGCAGTTCACGCTGCTTCATCTTTCATGTTCATGGTATATAGCTACAACTATTCAGAAAAAACAAATTACTGAAAGCAGATACCAAAAACAATGAAAATGGAACACGTTTCTGTCTGTTAGCTTCCTTGTCTGAATTGCAACTTCGAAACGTGGACACTGATTGGTTATGTGTGAATTAGCTGGTTGATGCCTATCTTATCTGGAGGTGTAGCTGCAAGAAATCAATCAATTTAATATAGACTATTCTATTTCTACAATACATCCAAAGATTTCAATCTATAATTGCCTTTTATAAGAGAAAATACTGACCCGGTGGTCTTGTTCTAATACTCTGAAAAATTATTGGTGCGTCATTTCTTATCAAACTGTAGATCTGATAGATACTTATATCAGCATAATGGAATGTACTGTTGTGGATATATACTTACACCAAGATTTCACTTTCCTAGAGTTCATGGCTGTTCATATCTATTACCTTGTCACCAAAAAAATATCTTAGTTCATATTTTGATCATTTACATATGAAATTTTCCTCAAGTCAGATTAGCGCAATAACAGCAATCATTTCTTGGAAGAATTGTCATGTCACCCAACTTTTTTCAAAGATCCAACATTGCTGTCTCTCCATTATTGGTTGATCCTGAATTTGGCACGACAGGAGCTATCTTAAGTTCATTGAAATAAGCACAAGTTTTTGTTTCATTGATACTAACAAGACAGCTGACCTGACTGGACAATTATGCGAGCCAGTGAATGGCAATTGATGCATGATCTTCCATGCCTTGCACATTCACTGCTAAGAACCAACTTCAACAATGAAACTTTTAGAAATCCTTGTAGGAAAGAAAAATGTAACCCATGTTTAAAGGTTCTATAAAGTCGAAAGTTTGTAAAATGTGAGCCATTATCCATGAGTAAGGATTTCCTGTTCCCAGAACTTTCTGTCCTCAGTAACCTGCAAATATAAACGTATGATGACACAAATGTTAGAAAACCAAATGAGGTTGAATCCTGGTGTAGCGAAAATAATAATAATAATAATAATAATAATAATTTTTTAGCTTTGATTGGATCATAATAATTAAATAATTTGAAAAGCACAAATTATAAAATAAAAAATTATAGATAATTCAAAATTTTTACTAAATTTTTTTTAAAACTCTTTAGATGTGTCAACCATGAAATGTTCATATATCCAGCCTCTAACAATATCTATATAGTAGTAAAAAAACACTCAACTAAGTACTAGTGTTTTTAATTTTTATTAAAATTAAATATTTCAATTATAATTAAAGCCAATAATCTAATTATAATATAATATAATATAATATAATACAATCAAATATCTCAAATTTGATCCCCAAAGTTTTTTAAACTTTACAACTGTTTCTAACTTAATTAAAATTGATTTTTTCTTTTTAAACTGCTCTTTATGTGTGACTCATTACGTTCCTAATATATTGATAATGATTATACATTAGAAATATAATTCACAAATATAATTAGATAAATTAAAACTTCTTTTAATTTTTCTTTGATTCTTCAATTAAACAATTTATAATCATAGATCGAAATTGACGTCTAATAACATATCATGATCACTCAAATATTAGGAATGTCAAAGTTGTTTGACTTAACATGTCCATGCATGATTATTATATATAATTATTCTTTTTCTCACCTAATGTTTAATGTTTAAATTGGACATAATATAAATATAGTGTCTGCTTTTTTAATTCAATCATGTTTGTTCTTTAAACCACTACTAATCAGTAACCATAGAACATTCTCTCTAATTACTTTAACGCGATGAATCCTTTATTGACTTACTCAACTTTCTTTATATGATTTATATTATATTTAAGTACTACAAACTAAGCTATCCTAAATGGAACAAGTCATAAGTAGCATCGAAACACAATAATTCTTACATGAAATACTTTAATAATCTCAAGTATAAAGAACAATTATACAACCATTATAACAATCAAACCTACAGATATATAAGTAATATTTTATTTGAAATCTTCATAATCGAGTCAGTTCAGTAAACTTTTTCTTTATAAATATCCAGACATTAGCTAGTTTAAGTATCTTCATAACTTAATTTATAAGATCAATTAATTTTTTATACAAAAAACATAATGTGCTTTAATTTTACCATTTCATCAATATCCCGTTTTGATGAAACTAAAACTAGGAACAGTTCGAGAATAGTAAATAAATACAAATTAAATTTTATAATTATGATCTCATAATAATTTTTAATATGCAGTAATTATTTCAAAAATTTTATTTTTAGTATTAAAATATCAAATGTAATTAACATAATATATAAAGATAAAGAATTCATTTATTAATTAAGATAATAATACCAAACATAAAAATGCAACCAATTGAATGACTGCAAGGGCCTAAACTAACAACAATCATATTTGCTCTCTTCGTGATGATCTTCTATGCCCTTTCTGAATCAATCTTCCTTTAATTACTTTCTTAATTTCATCTAAGGAATTAACACATATGCTTGATCCTTGCATATCTGCAAGAACTGTGTCCAACGTTTATGAAAGGTGGATCTTAGATTTTTTTTTTTTCAAGAAAAGGAGCATGCCAAATTTGTCAATACATGAACACTAAAAATGATCAAGAACTCCAATAGTGTCACTGGACATGGACTGCAGATGAAGCTCATTTCGACTTAGGACCAGAAGCATAGGATCTCAAGGTCGAAGAATGAAGGATAACTGAGGTGAGATTTCTGCTAAAGTGTACGCCAAGTTGATATCATGTTGATTGCCAAAACTGTTGTGAGTGAGAAGATGTGGTGGCCTACCAGCAGAAAGTGCGCCATTTTGGACTAAGCTTGGTGGGCAATCGAGTAGCCAAGAACAATGATAGTGGACGAGAGCCAACTGAAGTGTGATTACAGGACTAAAACCTTAGATGAGCTGTTCGAAGCAATGACCCAAGTTCTAGTGGAGATCTTGGAAGTCGTTGACAATGACAGGAAAAGCAGGAGGTCATGAAGGCATAATGTGGGTGGAGTTCTTAAAAAAGACTCTGAAGGAGAAAGGACCTTTGGTAACAAAGATATACTCCATTTAATGTTCACAATTGTAGACAAAGAGGTCCAATTCTATATTGAATCGAGGCCTGCCTAACCTATCTCATTTCTAAGGTGAGTGACATTCTGCAGCTAAAGCTTAGTTCTGTTCTTGTTCTATATAGTAAGTATATAATAGCATGCAACAGAAGCTTAGTTCTATTACTGTTGTATGCAATGGCAGAATATCATTAGACCCTCTAGTTGATTGGCTTGCTTCCGAATTCTTTGCTGGCGCATTGGGTACGACATTTCTCATAATGATTTCTTCAGTGCTTCCCCAAGTCTACTCAGTTCTGCATTGCTGTTGCCAAATTGGTTAGTTTGTTGTGAATCAGAGTTGCTCTTAATAGATCCGATTCATGCTGAAAATAGAAAGGAAACAAACAAATCTTACAGGCTAATGATGGAATGAAAGCCAAACTATATAACAACAGGCAAAACTAAGTATACTAAAAAACCTTTAGCACAGTAAACCCAGTTTCTGATCATTCTGGGCTCTTTAGCAATCATTGGTTCTGAGACCATCTCCATCAGAAGAAAAGATTCTTATGGTTATTTTAGATTTCTACAGGTTCATGAATAAACTCTACCTAATCTACCGTGTTAACGTTCTATTAAAAACTACGATATATCTAACATATCCAATCACTTGTATTTCTCTTTCGATTGTAGAGATTTTGTGATGCCATGAGTTTTGCAGATACGGACTAATTTTTTCACATCCTGTCTTATTGATAAGAAAGCAGATAGTGTGGTAATAAGCATTGCTGGGAAATGAATGGTTTTCACAGGATGGAAAGCCGATTTTCTAAGAATGGCTTCTCTTATAAAGCCCCAAAAAATCAGAAGTGCTCCAAAAAGGCTCATTCTTCCCGGTCTTATAAGGCCTAGTATTGCTCCTGCTACAGATAAGTAGCTTCCTGCAAGAATCTGATGGGAGACAGGTCATCAGTAATTAATTGAATGCAAGAGAAAAATTAAGCACGCATTGAAAGTCAAAACTATATTCTATTTTCATGATTAAAATGTATATTCATTGAAGTTTCACTGTTCAAATAAGGTATCTGATATATGGTTGTCCAGTTAAATTCTTTTGCTTTCCTGTTTCCACCCAATTTCATTGTGAAACATGCAACTTTCCAACTTAGGCCCTACCAGTTTATCAGATCGTAGGGAATTATGTTAAAAATGCAACTGATAGTTACAGCAATTGTCCATGCATTAACACACAAGCTATGAGATGCAACAATTTCCTTATAAATGGACTGATCTTGATACCTCAAGGTGATTGAGGTCACCGGTTGAAGGGGCTTTCTTCAATATGTTGAAGCTGTACTGTTTCAAGAATTCACTGTAACTTGGTAAAGCTGATTTCTTGATGAAAGCTTGTGCAAGAGCACCAGGATAGAGAAGAAGCTTGACAGAAAATGCAGGAAAGACTTCTGTTGCAATCAACTGGGAGGTTGTTAACTGTAACGGGGATGTACAGGTTCCAATTCTACAAGGTACCCTATCAAGAAATTAAAGAAACAATGGTTAAAAGCCAAGAACAGAAGACTTCATCACCCCCCCACAGGATGGGTATTCTATATAAGAGCCTAAGCTCTACTTTTAAGCCCAGTTCATATCCTCAGTAACTCCTCTTGAAACAGGATCAAGATTAAACTCGTGAGTTAATGACCAAACTGATTAGTCCTCCCTGCAATACAAATTAAATTCAGAACATCCAACAGATAAAGATCCCATTACTTCCCATCATTACATTTCTTATCAGATCTTTTTTTTTTTTCCCTTCTCCTCCTCAACAAACTTCATTAAAAAGGAAGGATATGTAACCTTTATGGTTGATTTTTGTTCGAAAAGGGCAAATCTAGGTAGATTGCCAACAGCGAGACGATATAAATTGCATGACCAGAGATGGGAAATTCTTAAAACAAAGAAAAAAAAAGAAATGGGCAATGGGAAATTTCCTTTTCAATGATATGATTAAAACGCAAGGAACTTTAAGATCATAACTAAAAATTGTAAAGAAGGAAACAAAATATTCGTGGATCCTGTGAGATTGCAAGTGCGTAAATAATTAGGAAAGAAGTTACTATATGTTACCTGAAGAGAGGGACTTGGAGGATAATGATAAAGAAATGTAACAAAGAAGCAACAAAAGATATACTGCTAGCCCATCTCTTTGAAGAAGCCATTGTCAAGGAAAAATTCAAGCGAAAATGGAAAATCTTTACGGCCCCACGACAAAACAGACAAAAAAGAAAAAGAAAAAGAAAAAGAAAGAAACAACGGTTACAAATTGTTCATTCTTGAAACACGTCACCAAGCGAATGATTTTGTTATATAAGGAAAATCTCAGCGTAAAAAATAAACTAAATTTTGTGAATAAAAACTTTCCAGGTTATTTGAATTTACGTCTCTTTTTTTTAGTATTTAATTTTTATTTTTTTAGTGTAGGATTCTCGCTAATACGTCGAATCTGGAAAGATTTAAGAATATTCAACTTTACTCCGAGTTAGTATAGAGGATATTTCTAGTAGATTGATTTACTGGTGTCCTTGTAGCCATATGATCAAGGGTAACCTAAGTGGTATATGAACAAATCAATATAAGAAAGAATCTCAATATTTTCTCTCTTCATTAATAGTGACTTATCACTGGTTATATACAAAATTCAGTACACTGACCGTCTAACAGAATAACTACTACACCACTCAATCTTCAACATGGAAAATAAATAACAAAGTGGAGAAAATGTCTCACAGGCATGATAAAACTATTGTTCATCCCCCCTCAAGTTGCACTGATATGTATACATCACGTAAGTGCAAATTGGAAATAAATTGCTGAAATAGAGGAGCAGCTAAAGACTTGGTAAACAAATCAGCAACTTGAAATCTGGAAGGAAGATGACGTGAGAAAAGCAACCCCTATTTGTACTTGTTGCGAATAAGATGACAACTAATTTACATATGCTTAATGCGTTCATGAAAAATTAGATTTGAAGTGATATGAATGACAGCTTGATTATCACAACGGAACGAGATTGGTAACGGGACCAAAAGAAATATTGCAACAGATAAAGAACCCATTGCAACTCACAAACAGTAGCACCCATGCTTTGACATTCCGCTTCTGCTGAGAATCGAGACATAGTAGTTTGTTTCTTAGTTTTATAGGAAATTGGAGAACCACTAAGAAAAATGCAGAAGCCAGTAAGAAAACGGCGTGTATCAAGACAGGAGGCCCAATCAGCATCACAAAAAGCTTCAATTTTGAAAGAATTGCGAGAAGAGAAAATCAACCCCTTTGAAGGAGTGCCTTTAATATAACGTAAGACGTATATTGTTGCATTCCAATGAGAAGATTGTGGAGCTTGAACAAATTGACTAAGTTGTTGAATTGTATAGGAGAGATCTAGACGAGAAAAATTGCAAATACAACAATCTGCCCACCGACTGTCTATAACACTTGGGATAAGTCACCACTATCAACACTAAACTTATACTCCTTTGGCAATAGTGTGTTTGTAGACTTAGAAGTATAATGACGTCATCGAGAATGTCTAAAGCATATTTTTGTTAATTGACATAAATTTCTTCGGTAGATCTGGCTATCTCTAAGCTTAAAAAATATTTGGCCAAACCAAAATCCTTGATGGTAAACTGATGATGCAAAAATTGTTTTACTTTTGTTATCTCCAATTTGGAAGAATTTGTGAGAAGAAAATCGTCAACATAGACAAGTAAGCTGAGAAAATAAGAATTCGTTTTTTCGATAAACAAACAATGATCATTTGCAAATTGAATGAATCCAATAGACTGCAGTTTGGTCGTAATCTCATGATTCCAATGTCGTGATGCTTGTTTGAGACCATATAAGGATTGGAGTAATTTACAAACTTGATGTTTCTGAGCTTTAGCATATCTGTCAGGATGAACCATGTACACTTCTTTATCTAGATATCTATAAAGAGAAGCATTATTAATATCTAGTTGATGAAGTGGCCATGAATAAGCTGTTACAATCGCCAAGAACAATCGGACAGTGACAACCTTTACAAGAAATTGTTGATAAAATCTACTCCTTCAACCTGATTAAAACCTTTAGCTACCAACCTAGCTTTGTATCTGTCAAATGTGCCATCAGGTTTGAGTTTGATCTTAGATACCCACCTTAAACCGATGGCCTTTTTACCTAACTTGATTAAAAGAAAATGGCTCTTGAATATTAGACATTGCAGCTAAAAATGAAAGATATGATGTAGAAAAATTAGGTGAGTGATGATAAGGAAATGTTTGTGGTGTAAGGCTATTGCTAGTAATGGAAGAAGGAATATAATGAACAGTAGACGAAGCCTTCATCGTTTTGTTTACCACTCATCTAATCCCTTCATTATTTTGTTTACCACTCATTTAATCCCTTTTCTTAAGTTTCATCGTATTGTTTACCCATCATCTGACCCTCCTGAATTCTTCTCCGTGTGGAATCCGCTACAGCAAGCATCATCGTTCATAGGTGAGTCGTTGTCTATTTGAGAGAGAATCTACCACAGCAAGTATCATCGTTCATAGGTGAGTCATCGTCCGACCCTCCTCATTTTGTTGCCTCTCCTCATTTCATTCTCCTTGCGGAATTCGTCATTGTCAGTTTGGGAGAGAATTCACCGCAGTAAACATCATGGTTCATAGGTCAATGTCCCAGTTTTCTGATCATAAGCTAGCTTTACATTGATAGGAAAATAACGTAGAAGTTTTCTATTTTACCTTATTTTGATATGACTATTTCTGCATCGTATAGAGAAGATGGAAAAACTTGGTGGCTATACAATGTGATTGAATTACTGATTTTGAGAAAATAAGTGTTGCGTTAGTATTAAGAAATTAGGATGAGTTTTGATTTTGTGCGTGGGTAACTATCATTATACTTGAACTAGTAGTTGCTCTAGCCACTCTTAACTATCGATTTTGTTTATAATAACTATGTTCCGTGTTGTTATGTATCCTATTGTAAAAATTTATAGAATGGTATACTGATTTTGCTTTCAAATGCTTACTGTAAGATAGTGTTCATTTTGTTTTATGGTCTCTGGTAATGAAATAGCTTTGTTATTATGTGATGGTAATAGAGAGAGGCATCACGTAATTTTCTGGCTTTCAATTGTAAGTGGAATCTACAGTAGAATAAATTTGTTGATTGATATTTTGCTCTCCCGCTTCTATAATCACCAGGAAGGACTGGAATGGAAAAAGGAGTTGCATTTTTAGATATTCATTTTAGGATTTCAAGCATATGATGTTTTAGTAAGATGATAGGAGAGTCATGTGAGATGTTAAAGTGGCAATCTTTTAGGATTACAGTTGACATGATAACTTGAGGCAATGTCGTGGATAACAACGTTTAATTAACAATTTCATTATTTTGGATTGACAGAAGTAAAGTTGAATCAATAGTTTCATCAACTGATTTATCGTTTATCACTTATAATCTAGGGTTGTAACATATGTTAATTTTGAAAGTAATTCTTGTAAAATTTTGAGAATTTTCTTTGTAAGACATTCCAGTCCTTACTGATGAATATAGAATTTCTTAGGGGTTACTAAAATGCATCGTTAAGTGTATATTTCTACCGGGGCTACTTTATTAGAATTGGTTATTGGTAAACAAATTTATATCTTCTATTACAATAACTTATGATCAGAAGCATAAGGACAATTTAGCTAAATAATAGATTGATGTAAGGTTCTTTGCAGTTTCATTAATGTAATTAACTAATCAAATTGGTTGTATGCCTCCTCATTTTGCTTTCTTTATCCTTTTCTTGACACCTTTGAAACAAAAGACAATTAGTGCATCCATTTCTGATATGCAGGAATAAAATAGCATGCTTATTTGTCCAAACATGCAGATTGTATTTTGCTTTCTCAATCAAGTGGCCATAATGTTCAATATTAACCTTACAAATGCTCTCTTTCAATGCTTTACAGCTAATCTTGGTGGATGGACTCGGATTGTTGCTGAGAAATAATAGATTAGAGTCTTAGTGATTCATACATTGCACCGTGCAAATAAAGTAGATCTTTTATTTGTTGTGGTTCAAAAAACTGCAAATTTTCTGCTTCTTTGTGTGTTGCAATCATCTTCACCTCCTCCCTTATCTTGTCTTGTCCTCATGAATTCAACGTCTTGATATATGATTTTAACATATCAACCCCGTCTTCATCTTCTTAAGTTATTTAGATACACATTAAAGGTCGAAGATTGCATTTTAACCGAATCATATTGTTAAGATATATGATATATATCTTATTATTTAGTTTTGACATTTTTTGATAATTGGACATCTAAGATAATGTTGATGAGTTTAAAATTCAAATCCAAGTTAATTGAATTTAATTGGGTAATAACAACTGGCTTGTGGTGTGACTAAATAACAATTCTTGTTCAATTTAGATTTTTTAGATAATGGTTTAAGTATGATAAAACTCTATCTTAAAGTGTAGTGTGTATACATCACGATTGTGGTGCATTACGTGTGTCAGAGTCAAGGTTTACTGCTGGAATTTTCAAAGGTATGGCCATGAGTTTTTGTATGATTTTTGGGTCTAGTCGAGAGGTAAGGTGTACTGCTGTGAATTTCTCTATTATGACACTCGCGTGAATTCAATTGGGTTAATGGTGAATTGATTTTGAGAGTGTGAAGATTACGTGAGTGAGTGGGCTGAATGGTAGTGTGTGAAGTCTGCAGTTTGGTATGTGCATGACATTATGCTCTTTCGTATTTCATTGGCTACATGATTTCTGGAATTTTAAGCTGTGTTTGTTTAATTTTCTGGACTGATTTCATGGGGATTGAATCCTGATTTGGTTCTGCAATTTCTGTCAAGGTTTCATGACTTTGTTGGAAAGTTTATCGTAGACAGTGTGTGTAATTTAGTAGCTGTGTTTTCTTCTATTTTGAGAGACCATTGAGAGCTTCTTTGGTATCTAGTGTGAGGATTTTGATAGCTGATTTTTCTGTGATGTTTGCATAATTTTATTAGCTATTCATCGTCGATGGAGTGTTAATTTTATGGTTGTCATTTTTTGTGTTGGTGTGCAAAAATTCCAGAAGTTCTCGTTCCATTTTGCTGCTATCTTTGTTTGTTGGTTTTCTGCGAAAAATTTCAGTAATTGTCACGATTGTTGCAACTCTATTGGATTAATGTTTCAGTGAAGAAACGTTGTTGATTTGAGACATTTTTGTGGCTGTTGTACGTAGGATTTTTAGTGAAGATATTGAAGCCTCATAGTAGATCTTTTGACGAAAAATTTTCCATTTTTTCATTGATAAAGCAGCATATTTAGGGGAGTTATTTTTTTTTATCTCAAGTGTTGTCTTTGTTTATGTTGATTATTGTTTAATCACTTGAGTTGTTTATTTAGTATCTTTATTATCAAATACTATTGAGAAAAGCATCTATTGAGGTTAACATGAGTCGGTCATGTTATTGGGTGTGAAAAATTTTCACGAGAAGTAAGGTTGAGAGATAGTATCAAGGGTTGACTGGTGTCAGCTCGGTAAAGCCTTGGGTAAATTTATTGTACTTCGGTGAAAGTGATTAAACTAGGTGAGAATCCCACAAACGTAAGCATAGTGTGCCAATTGTGTTACTAAATTTCTTATGTTATTTGTTATTTTGTTTTGTATTATTTTTATTTTTGTTTGTGCTAGAGACGAGCACGGTAAAATTGGAAAGTTTGCAAAACTACTACTCCCTATATTTTTTCACATATATTATCTTATTATCACCCTTTAAGTATGTAGATGGAATCATTATCATCAACGAATACAATAATGAGTTCAAAGTCTGGTAATGTGGTTTGCCATTATAGGCTAAAGGCCCATTGAGGACTTCATAGAGTAATTATAATCTTGGTCGAAGGTTTTATAGATATCACAATTATCCCGTGAGAATTTATTGTTATTAGATTAATGAAGTTGAATGTTAAAGTTTGTTTATTTTTTATGAAAATTGAATTGAATGCTGTAGGTTGGGAGATGCAAGTTTTTCAAATGGTACGATGAAGAATTTAGTAAGAGAGACATTGAATGATTCAAAATTTAAGGAGTAATTTATCAATGTCAAAGGAAGAGGTTAAAAGAAGCACAACAAAGGAATTTGAAGAACAAATGAATCTTTTGAAGCAGGACATACATTTACTGAGAAAAGAGAGAAAAAAAACAAATTGATTGTATGTTAATGAACATTATAATTGTAATAGGATTACTTATGATTGTACTACTTTTTATTTGTATATATATTATGAGGATATTGAATTGAATTTGAACAATGTAATGGTTGATATTAATTTGATGTAGGTTATGAAGATTTTGATTTTGAATATATAACTAATAAACAATGGTAATGTTGTATAACAAATAATAATGAACATGTTGTATATGAATAATAAAATTTGGAAATAAATTAGGTAACTCAATTGAATAAACAAATCTACTATATATAACCAATATATAATAGGCAAATTGTAGTACAATAACTCACAAATCATATACTGAATATTTTGTATATGAATAATAGAGTTGATATATGAATTAATATACAGTGAATAATTTGCATATGTTGTCAAATACGAAAAAAAGCAATGTAAGAGAGAGTGTGTGTGGTTGTGTAGGAAATCATATTATTTAACAAAAATATTTACATTGTATTTAAACAATACAAACATTCATATGTGTACAACACAAAATCGTATAAATTGTATGTATACAACTAATCGATGTTTCCTTCATTTATACTACACTGCGTAAGATAAAGTTGTCATGATGAAGTCAATGAGGTTCTCCTTGTACTTGCTTCAGCTTGTAAATGTTGTGAAGTAATACTGGAGTATCCTCTAAATAGTAAACCGCTTAGCTAAAATGTGAAACGTGTGTGTGTTAACATCTCCATATTGGTCTATATGGGCTTTTGCATGTGTACTAACCTACAAAATGGAAGAAAAATATTACAAACACAATTTGTAATTATTATAAGTTAGACAAATTAAAAAAAACTTACAATATTGCTTAGTTTAGTCAATCCAACATTATCATTAACCAAATTCCCATCACTTAACTATAGTTATAATGAAAAACATGTTTGTTAGTAATTAGTTCAAAACATAAGTAATATAAAATCAAAAATTGTATACTTATAAAGATCCCTCCGTTCTAACCTAATTGACATAATTATATACATTAGTAATTGCATGTTTATAAAATTGTATTCATATGATTGAAGTTATATGTACACGCCTGTAAAGAAGCCTCATCATTTTGATTTGATATATTGTTGTTGCATTTTTTGAACTTATGACCTTAAAGAACACATTTTTGGTAGTTACGCACTTGCCCTTTCTAACTCATGTTGTTTGAATTTTTCATCTTCTTCAACTCATCTTATTGTTTTCTTCTTACAATTTTTTGGTCTACCGGGCATAACCCTTTTAGGTAGAAGATGTATCAATTCAACATCACTTGAACACTAGAAAATTTCACCTCGTATTGGTTGTAACATATGTTTATAAAAACTCAAGAAGCGACCCTTCCGATAGCACAAATCAACGAATGTCTCAACCTTTTGTCTCGAGTGATGGATTGCACTAATTGTATGCTTGCATGGATATCTATATAAGTCCCAAACTCGACAACTACATGTATATTATTTGTCGATCCTGACAATACACTTCCCATCACCAACATGTTAATCACTGCCCTCTTCCTAGTTAGTAAAATCCACCCATTGAAGGTTTCGTTTATGTTGTTGTCAACAATGGGATCAATTGTGATATATGTTTTGCATGCATACAGTGATTTGCATTAGGAAAAATATCCTCAACTGCCCTGACTAATCCCTATAGCAAATACAAAAGATATCAGATCATATTTCCTATAATTACTTTCAATCCTAAATTTGTTTACATACCTTCTACATATCATATATAACTATAATTCCTTTACCATCATCTAATTCCAAATCAGATGATATCAAATTCATAAACCAAGTCCACGAATTTGTGTTTTCCACTTCAAAAATTGCCCAAGTCAATGGAAACATTCTTCCATCACCATCTCTACTAACTACACTTAACAGTTGCCCTTAAAATTCTATCTTCAGGAAACATCCATCAATCCAAAAAATTGTCCTAAATGCTTCCATCCTCATGTCATGGCGTCAAAACAAATATACAATCGTTTGAACTGTAACAAAATGCAAGAACATATAAAGAACTGTTAATATACTACATAACATGATATAATGAAGTACAACATAAACTTTATAACATAACTTACTTGTAGCAATGAGCTCTCTTCATTTCTCAATAATTGTAACTCAATTGTTGACCCAGGATTGCTTACCTTCAACTCGTGTATATATTCTTATAACTTTACATATTCAGCAATAGAATCGGTTGTTCTCTCTTTCCTTAATCTCTTCTTAGCTCTTCTGCACATGCTTGAATTTACAAAAATATTTAGCTTCTCTTACATTCTTCCACCATTTTTTTCGTTGTTATACTGGGCTTCTCCAAAATTCTATCCTTGAAGTGTCTCATCAAGAATATTTTAGAAACCAATTTAGGTTTGTTTGTAGTGAAGCAACTATGATTAGGATTATATGTTTTCAACCTCCAGCATCGCTCATTCTTAATATATGTAGCATATAAAACTCATTGGCATCCACCCATACAAACATACCTAATTCGAGTACTCTCACACTTTTTAAAACTAACATTGTATCTTGTACGTACTGCATAATCGACAACATAATCTTTAAATTCTTTTGCTGTCCCGTAATCCATTCCCAACTTCCACTCATGTCCAACCTCTATAGGATTATCCATAAAAGATGAATTAGGTTTACGTAAAGCTTCACCTTCCTGCTCTTTACTAGGATATTCATCAGTGCTAATAGGACTATCACAATCCTCTGAATCAATTTCAATTGGATGATGGTCATGTGGAATGTCAAAATAAAAGTTTGATCCAAAATGTCCACTATGTTCCTCTACATTCATAATTGTTTGTGCACCTTCTTCCTTTGAATTCTCATTCATTTGTGCACCTTTTCCATCTAAATTCTCTTATATTTGTGCACCTTCTCCATCCAAATTCTCTTCCATTTCTACAACCTCTCCCTTCTTATTCTCATCCCCTTCTGCCCTCTGCCCCTCTGTGCTCTCATCATCATCATCATCAATAGCATGGATAGGTGTGTCTACATGATGAGTTACATATACATCTACAATCTTATGTTTTTGCATTAATTAGGTTTGTTAGCCTAATACAAAAGTCAATAACTTTCAATAAGTTCTTAAAGTTAACACCATGCTCTATATAATATGCCTTATCAATTTTATCATATCCTAACACCATTCTCATCTCATTTATTTGTCTGTTACTAACAAAGTCAACATCAACTTTGTCAAATGTAGCAACTTCCCCACCAACATATGTCAATTCAGGCTCTATCATAAAATTTCCACCATGAAAAAGCGTTAGACTTCCATACTAAACCATTAAAACCTATAAAATACACGCAAGTTTAAATGAAAAAGGCAATGCAATGATTAAAAAAATAGCAAGTTGACTATCTAAAATGTAAAACCAATGCAATCAAAACTATAATAACAAATATTGATCTCAATTTTTATCAGAAAATATTTTCCCTAAAAGACTGTTTAAGCTACTATTTCAATACTTCTAAGAGGATGATGACACTTGTTTGCACGTCCTCATTTTTAATAACTACCTATTGCCATGTTTATGAAATGAGAAAGTAGAATGAAATTGTCATATAAGTTTCTTCCTTCTTAAAAAGTCTATTGTGGAATTGTAAAAGCTTTCTCCCTAACAATTAGCAATTTGTTGTAATACATGCATGTATGGTGTGGATGACTAGGTACATACTATTTATGTACTTCATTCAATGATATAGA
>JAOTIZ010000005.1:5356053-5389253 GCA_027123425.1 Erythroxylum panamense
GGGCCCGAATCGTTTATTGATTTCCGCGCACTCGACTGTTTGTAAAAGAAAAATATCGTACTGAGTTTTTAAACTGCTTTGACTGCTCTAGCATACCACCCTCGCGGGTCACGGGCTCGGATATCACTGTAGATGTCGGGTTCGGGTCTTGTCGGGAGTGGGGTGCTACATAATGGATGTATGTGATTTTCATATGTGCTTTACTTTTACTTAGGCTGGTTGGAAAGGCATAGCACATGATGTTCAAATTTTTATGGAAGCTTTACGTAATGATAGATTACACTTCCCTCATCTACCTAGAGGTTTGTGACAGATAACTTTATATATTTTTTATTTATTCTTAATAATTTACTACTTCTTAATTAATTAATGAATTAACTTGGAATGTAGGAAAATATTATTTGGTAGATGCAAGATATCCTTACATGCAAGGTAATCAAGGATCATACAAAGGTGAGAGGTATCATTTTCTTGATTTTCAACGTGTTGGTCTTCCAATAAGGAAGATAGAAATATTTAATCATACACATTTTTCTTTAAGATGCACAATCGAAAGAACATTTGGCGTTTGAGAAAATAGGTGAAAATTTTGACGTCAAATGCCCAATTTTCCTTTTCCAAAGTAAGTTAAAATTGTTATTGCTTTAATAGTCATTCATAATTTTATAAGGTTAAATGCTCAGAATGATGAAGAGTTTTCTCTCTATGATGAAGATGATGAATTACTTCCTACAGATGAAGAAATTAATGAAAACGAAGACGTTGAAGAAAATCATTTAGATCAACCACAAAATAACGAAATGAATTATGTGAAGGAACATATTGCAAATCTTCCTGTATTACAATCAAATGCAGAATTTATTATGTATTTAACTATTTACTCAACTTGAATTTTTATTTTGAGATTTATATAATATTACTTAGCTTTTCAATATTTTAATATTTATTTTTTATATTAGTTTTATGTCATACAAAAAAAAGAGACATCTCTTTAAATAATTTCCTACAAGATGGTTATCCAAAATTTTCTACAAGATGGTTTAAAATTATATAATAATTAATATATTGTACTTTGCATATTGTTTAATATACTTTAAATAATATTTATATGCATAAATAAGTTTTATTACAAAATAAAATATAGTTAAAATTAATAAAAGTGATTTTTATTTTTATGTTGCCAAACAATCTACTGTATGAAGCTCTTTCAAAAATCTTTTTTAATTGACAACAAAATAGTCAACTGACATTTTAGAAAAGCTCTTTTTAGAAAAGATCTACTAACAAAAGCTCTATTGACAAAAGTTGTACCGGCATAAACCCATTCAAATAGGCACTAGGGCTCGGGGTCTATTTTTTAAAAAATGGGCTTCAGGTCGAGCTCAAGTTTAGGCCATCTAACTTCGGCCCACCTTAGGGCTGACAATTTTTATAAAAAATCACGCCTTTTTTATTTTTCATTAAATAAAAAAAAAGATTAAGCCAAGTAAACTTGGGTTTAGGTTCAAGCTCAAACTTATAGAAGCTCAATATATGGTTATTCCTAATCTTAACTATACTAATCCGCTAAAATATATAAAAATTTTCAATTTAATAAATTTTATAAAATCTTCTTGATATTTAATTTTTTTTAAAAACTCATTTTAGTTGTCAAAAATTTTAAAAATTCATTTTTAAACAATGATTAAAGAATGATGACAAAAATACACATTAAAAATATTAAACATAAACTAATTAAATGCTATTTCTACTACGATTCAACTTAATTTTTTGAACCAAATTAATTAAATCTTATTTAAATTGATAATTTATTATAATTATTTTAAATTATTAATTTAAATCAAATCTAAGAGTTAGATTGTATTAATATATTAATGAACACTTAAATAATTCACTTTTAATATTCATACTACCTATATTTTGTAGTTATTTTTAACCAAAGTTTAAGAAAAGAAATTTTCTAAAAAATTTAAAACAAAAATTAAAAGAAATTTTCAAAAATTTTAAAGATAAAAATACTTTCATAAATTTTTTAAAATTACAAAGATGTTTATGCCTTTTATCCTTAGGCTATGTTTGATTGAATAGTTATTAATAAAATGTAATATTATTCTATCGCCTAATTTTTTTTTTAAGAAAATAGAATGAAATAAAATAAAGTAAAAAGTTTCATCAACTATAATTTTGAGAGTTTATATTAAAATGTAAAAGAAATAAATAATGTTTTACTATATTATATTACGAACTATTCTTACAAACAACATTTCACCATATTATGTAACGAATTTTTTTGTCCCTCTCAAATAATAATTTTTTAAAATTAAATTAATTTATATTTTGATTTTTATAAATTATTTTATTCCATTAAAAATTTTCCATCCGTTAAAAAATAGCTTTTATATTTACACACGATTTGCTTCTGTGGTACGTTTTTACTGTATAAAAAACAGGTCCAAAGACCGAACGATTCCGCCAACAGGTCAAACCTTTACTATGATGAGACTAGGAAAAAAGAGAAAGACAAAGAGAACCAATGCCTAGGGTCCAAAAGCAGTGACATGCGTGCCCAAGTTGGACCAAATTTACTTTTCTGCAATTACAAAAGAACCAGAAATTTCTGACTTGTTAGCTCTCTCTCTCTCTCTCTCTCTCTCTCTAGTCTCTCCTTTTTTTTTCCGTCTTTATCTTTTAAGACTCTGGAAAAAGCAAAGGT
This sequence comes from Erythroxylum panamense, assembly GCA_027123425.1. Lineage (NCBI taxonomy): Eukaryota > Viridiplantae > Streptophyta > Magnoliopsida > Malpighiales > Erythroxylaceae > Erythroxylum > Erythroxylum panamense. The sequence goes on from JAOTIZ010000005.1 coordinate 5,358,767, forward strand.
GCTCCCCTCCTGGCTCCTGCAAGGTTTTACTAATATATATAACGTGACCTTAGAGCGTTGCTTTGTTCTTTTTACGAAGTCTTTCCTTTTTGGCCTTTTTCTCTTCGGTTTTGCTTTCTCTCCTCTTTTTGGAAGTTTCACATCAGTCTGCTTTGGTGTCTTTTCTCTGGTATCTCATTAGTGAGAAACTCCTCACAAATTCCAAGTAAATTGCTTAATCCACCTGAATTACTTCCCTGTCCATTGCTTTCCAAGTAAATTCCCATTCATTGAAAGTCACATTTGACGAGTTTATAACATTGCAAGAAGAGTCCAATATGATACATTAAGTTCAAATTGAATTAAAAAAATTTTAATTTTAATTTAACTTAAAATTAATATTTTAAAAATTGAACCAATCTAACCAGTTTAATTATAAAAATTTTGAACCAGTCAATTTTTTAGTTTAATTTTTAATTTTAAGGTTTAATTTAGTTTAATAAATTTTGTTGTTAAAAATAAATTAATCAATTAATTTTTATAAACAAAAATGACTCAATTAATTTTCATTTAATATCCTCTTTTTTAATTAAAATTTTTGACGAGCAAAGACAATATTTTCAATTATTTTAAAATTTATTTAATTTTATTTAATTTTTAACCAATTTTATAATAGTATAATACTAATTGAACATTTCAAATCTTAAACTCTTGTGTTAGACGTTCAACTGTCTACCTAATTTTAAAACATTACTTAAATTCTTCAATTTGCATTAAAGTTATGTATTAGTAAACTACTTCAAACCCTCCATTTAACATAAATGTTTACAAATTTTTTGTATTATCAGCCAAATTGAGAGTGGGGTGAAGGTTTTTGGTATGATTCAAACAATTCAACTAAACATTTCTGAAACGCAACTGTTACTGGTAACGTACTCTGAGCTTTGAAAGGTTTACACTTCAGGGCATAGGGGTATTAGCCTCTCAGGATCGTCAGACTGAGAAATCTCAGAAGTTCCGTTTGAATAGAAACAGCAAAACGTACAAAACATAACCAAACAAAATTTTCCAATGCATTTCTCTCTCAACACCTGGAAAAGAAAAGCTAAAAAGAACCTCACTCACTAGTCTCTGTTATGCCCTGACTTTGAAACACCATTTTCGATGACCTGCAAAAGCACTGTCTGTTAATCACATGCACCACTCAAACGATTTTCTCGTCTCTTGTACTATAAAACCTACCAGAAAACCTTGAGTAGAACAAACCATTTTCGTCTTCTCCTTTAAATCCTTCAATCTTTAGAGCTTCTTTACTATTCCCTTCTTGCAGCCATGAAAGCTCTGTATTTCCTCAACTTCTGGAGGGCTACAGCACCGGAAGAACACCGAGTTTCAGGTAGAAACGACGTCAATGGTGAGATTTCGAGCACTGTGGTTTACTCTGAAGATGAGTTTGACGAAGGGGAAGATTCTTTCTTTGAGTTGGAGCTCACTGTATCTGACTATGACTACAATGTAATCAACAACCAAAACGGAGTCCCACCAGACAAAGAAAGCAACAAGTTTGACTTCAAGCATGAAGCTTCTCGCAAGTCGGCCGACCAATGTTCAAAACCAGCTCTTTCTCTGTCTCATACCGATCACGTCTCTAAAAGAAAGATCCTTCCCTTTGAACCCTTTTTAAAGGCTCAATCTCCAATCTCCTTACTTAAATCGGCCCCCAAATTTCGAGTCCTCATGTTCAAGAAATCTAAATCAATGACTGTCCAAAAAACAGAGGAAACAGAGTGGAATAGCGTGTTTGTTGACACCCAAAACCCCAATAAAAAAGGAAGCAAACGATTTATGGTGAAACTCAAACTCGAAGAATCTGTCACTAGAGACAACAGCTTGAGAAGGCAAATTTTGGAGGACTCCGCCTCAGATGACTCGTCAAGCTTATTCTCCAAGGACGCGATACAGAAGTACCTGAAGCTAATAAAGCCTCTATACACCAAACTCTCCAAGAAACAGAGTGAAAAGATGAAGCTTTCCGGACAGTTGTTAACATCATCGATGCCGGCAGGATGTGCAACAGGTTCACTGAAGATAAAACACGGTAATCCTCCGTTAGGAATTGGAGCGGTTGGTAAGCATCTAGGGAAGAGTAAGTCTTCATCTTCAACGGTCGGAGTTTCGCCGTCAACGGTGAGTCGGAGAGACGATTCACTACTGTTACAAGATGATGGCATCCAAAGTGCCATCCAACATTGCAAGAGATCGTTCAACTCTTCTAGAGGTAAAACTTGTTCGTCCCATTTGTCCAATCGTTTCACAATTTCTTGAATCAGCACTGTTTAATCATATGATTCCATTTCTTAATTATAAACTATTCTGAAATTTTTATGCAGAGACGTCGGAGTCACCAAGAATCTCTACTGTCTGGGATCAAACAACCATTTGGAAGCAGGAAACTTGAATATCTATGGAATCCAAAAGTGATACAGACTAACTCAAACAGCAAAAAGCAAGATTATAATCGTTGTTCGTCGTCATCTACAGGCAGGAGTCATCAGATCAATAGTAACCTCCTGACGGGTCATTATGGAAAACTGTAAAAAGAAAATATATGATATTGAATCTTTCTGTAACCATCTCGTGTTTGTGTAGTCACGTCACACTTGCAGTTGGAATTATGTCACCTTTTGAAATATGTATGAGTTCGTTGTTCTTGTCAATGAGGTGATCATTTATAGATTTGAAAACTGAAACGACTTGGATTGCATTTTTCACGCTTTTCAGACAGAAAGCAAGTTTGTGACGAAACTTTGGTTCACTAGGGAACTACACCTACATGTTAAATTAGATAAACCTAAATAGAGATTAGGGCTCTAAATTAAGGGTTATAAATATTATTATTATTTAGAACGTTATAACAATTTATTATAACTGTTTTAACATATATCATGGTTATTATAATAGCCTACCACCGAAATACGATTAACCAATATAAAGGAATATTTTATAATTTATTATTTTAAAATTTTGAATTACAATCAAGCTTATAATTAAAATTTAAGTTGACTTAATTAAGAAGTTATCATTAATCTGGTAAATAAAAATTTTAGATTTAAATCCAATGAATTATTATAAATGTGATGATAATTACAATTACTCTACCAATCTACACTCAGAAACATCAAATAATAGAAGAAAAAAAATTGAAGAACAAAATGTGCGTGTGTGTAAGGTGTTTGAAAGTTGAAGTGAGAAAGATGAAGAAGCTCTAGAATGTTATTGTTTGTCATAAACAAAAATTGAGACTGAAGTATAAGATACCCTCACATGAGAAACACATGACAAAGCTCAAGTCTGAAGTGTCAGATAAAAGCATTGTCGTATTACATACAACTGAAGCAAATTAAAACATAGCTACAATACACAAAATGCGCAGCAAAAGGAGTACAATTAAGTTGATCACGTGAGGAGCAGCTTCAATACACCTTAATTACTTAAGTCTCACCCGAAAGCCTTTGCATACAACTCATATAAAAAGAAGAAAACACAAACATCAAGCATAACATACATAGATACTTCATTATTCATATCACATTGTATTCAATCATCTAATAGCATAAGAATTAAGAGAAAGGCTTGAGAGTTGCTAGAGTACTGACCTGTGAGTGTTGGAATTATGTCTCATATGTTCCTCCCACCAAATCCTCCATCAAATATGGTCCGTAATTGGTGGATTGATTTATTGTCATATGTACCTGCAAACAATCTATATATGTAATCAGATTGATAAATGAAAGTATGTGAAGGAATTATTCGTTACTTTACAACTGTACATAACGGAGTGCTCAAGTCAATCTCGACTACGATCCTTGTGAACTTTCCCCGCTGAGCCTGCATGGTGGCTTCATCAATTTTAATCGTGTTCCCCACCAGATTACCCAAGGCGGTTAGGATCCCTGGATGATAACGCATTATAGATAGGTTTGGGAACCAAATCCACACTACAGCTTGGTTGAGTTGGACTTGTGAAGGGCCGAAAGTTGGTAGCCACCGTTGAATTGAGAGCGCTTGCCCAAAGATAACCCACGGTCCGTTAGTCAAGGCCTGAAGATAGTTATCGTCTTCCATGAATCGCACTAGGAAATAATCATTTTCCAGATCCACTATCTTTATGGGTCCTCGCGGGTTCCACATGTTCTTCAACAGGGAGCTAAGAATCTGAAACCCTATCCGGCATCCAATTAGTTTCACGACTACTGCTTTTGCCCATTGATTATCCAGCTTCGTCTTGAGGTTTTGAGATAGCGCTATGCCCCCTAACTCCCCAAGCAGTTGCATGATATCTCCTTCTTCAATTTCGATTTTGATTTGTTCTTCGTCAGGCCATGCACTGTCCTCGAGTGTTATGGCGTCTAGTGCTTCCCTTGTCATTGCGGCACTGTAGGATGGTTGTGGTCGTAGCGGTGGTTCTTCCTCACGCTTGCGGGTGTGCACTTGTTTGAATAAGTACCCTTCCTAGTTGAGGGACTCTATGAGAAGCCTAGATTACGTGCTAGTAATACCGAGATAGCTTAAAGAAATAGACTGAATTTGTTCGCCTTTTTAGAGAGAGAAACTAGAGAGCGAAAAGTTGGGGAAATTTGTGGGGAAATTTCTGACTTACTATCCTTCTTGTTATCGAAACAAACCGGCTGATCCTTATTTTCTTCTTCTTCGTGTTTTCTTTTATGATATTATTGATCACGTGATGAAAACATGTCAAAATTGGAACAAGAGATATTGTAATGTCCATTCCATTCCGGCTAACAAATAAAGTCGATGATACCTAATTGGACGAAACCACCAATCCATTACTTTGCCACTTTTAAACGACACCAAAAATCTGGTTTCCGTTCAGAAACCTCCAGCTGAGCGACTTTTCATGTATCCCAAGTTGTCCAACTAACCAAAGTCTTAAGGTACTTGTACCAATATAATATCTCTGTCAAGTCAAACATTACGAATAATAAAAAAGCTTGAGAGAATGTAAAAAAATAACCAATCAAAACCAATTGGATTGGGAAGAGTGAGTGGATGGAATGGTGTAAAGAAAAAGAACAACGTGTCAAGATATCAACCATGAGATCCTAATAAAATTTTATATTAATATGTGAGACAAAAACCTTAAGTGTACTTATAATTAATTTTTTTTAAAACCATTTTTCTATAAAATTTTAGAAAAATTATTTCTATTTTAAAAAAATTTTATACTTATTCAAAAGATAATAATATGATTTAAATTAATAATTTAAATAATTATCATAAATTATTAATCAGTACAATTAAATTTTAAGAATTAAGTTAATTTATCACTAAAAAATATGTAAATTTAGATAATCAAGTTGTCATGTGAAAAATATATAATTAATTTATGTTATATTACTCTTTGTTTTATTATTATTTTTAAAGTTTTTGATTTTTTTAAATTTAATATATAGTATATGTAATATCTTCTAGATCACAAAAATATCACTGAGAAAGAGAAAATATCTCAAAACGGTGGGAACAAAAAAAAAGGTGGTTTAAGTTTGGTCTTTAAATGTACACCACCAGTTCCGGACATGTTGGCCAATCGAAAACTTTCTTTTGATCTAATTAGAATATTATTTTTTTGGTAGATTTGCGCGTAGCTGACGTGGCACACGAGGAACCTCAGAGACAATTTCAGATATTTTTTTTAGTGGTGTGGGGCCCGGGTGAGTGGTGGCCGTAGGATTAAGAAGCGATCGCTGTGGACTCGGTAATCATCGCCATTCGATGTCGGGAGTAAATATTATATTTTTTGAGGCTTTAGATATTTTGCTTCTTCTTCGCTTTTACTTTCGGCTACGCTCTGTTTATACACAATTATACAAAGATTTAGCGGAGAGATCTTTCTTTAGGAAGGGGATTATGGGAGTCTCGGTGTTGGAGGAGGTGAGAAGGAGTGGTGTGAAGGAGAAGAGTGAAGAAGAAAAAGATGATGATGGTAGAGAAGAAGACGCTCAGAGTGAAACAGGGGAAGATAAGAACGATGACACTGAGAAGAAGAAAGATGATGGCTCGAGTGATTTTGGATTGGCGAGATTGTTTCCGAAGATGGTTTTAAACGTTTTGCTTGTTGAAGCTGATGATTCCACCAGGCAGATTATTGCTGCTCTTCTCAGGAAATGTAGTTACAGAGGTTGGTTTTTTTTTTTCTATTACTTCTTGTTTTTCGTTTTCTGGGTTCGTGGAGAAGGGTCTAATTCGGTTATTTTATTTATAATTTTCATGCTTTTGATTAACCGTTGATCATTATATGAACTCTTTGTATTTCTCTGTTGCTGATCCAAGATTTTGTTAGAATTCCTTGTTCTGTTTGTGAAATGGTCCTCTCTGTTCCTTTTCCTTCTATGAAATGAGAAAATTTTCATGTTTCTCTTCCTTTTCTTGTCTTTTTCACTGTCAATTCAAAAATCTGTCGTGGGAAAAAAAAATTTCCCGTCAAGTACCCAAATCGGTGGAGTTTCTTTTTATCTAAAAGTTTTGATCTTCAGTTTAGAACTGTTGGATGTTCTTGATTAGCCTGTTCCCTGTTTTATCCTTCCTTCTTTCACATGCTAAGAATTACATATTTGACTGAAAGAACAAGAAGAAAAGCGAAATTTATGGTTTTCTCTAGTATTTCATTTCTATATGGATATCTCTAGTATTGTGATCTTCTTTTTTTATTCATTCAGTGGCCAGCTATATTGTGCTTATGTCTACTGTTTATGCTTGAGCAGTTGCAGCTGTTCCTGATGGTTTAAAGGCATGGGAGATACTCAGAGCAAGACCACATAACGTAGACCTCATTTTGACAGAAGTCGATTTGCCTTCCATATCTGGATATGCTCTTCTTACTCTAATTATGGAGCACGAGCTTTGCAAGAACATACCAGTTATAAGTATGGCATGAACACTGAATGCTTCTAAATGTATGGGTAACTTTTAGTTTTCCATTCCTGCAGAAACTTAGTCCATATTTCTGATGATCTTGCAGTGATGTCCTCTCAAGATTCAATTAGCACAGTTTACAAATGCATGCTAAGAGGTGCTGCTGACTATCTTATAAAGCCGATACGGAGAAACGAACTTAGAAACTTGTGGCAGCATGTATGGAGAAGACAATCTGTATGCAAATTAAACACTTTCATTTTTCCATGTAATTTTCTGCTGCGGCCTTAAACTTTGACATAGTACTGATATGTTGTTATTTATGTCAGTCTCTTGCAGCTGGAAACTGTCCTCAGGATGAAAGTGTTGGACAGGAGAAGCACGAAGCTTCATATGAAAACAATGCATCGAGTAATAATTCGAGCAGGGATATGGCATGCATAAAGAGAAGTGATAGATGTATTGAGAAAGGAAGTGATGATCAGGTCAGTGCTCCATTATAAGACGTGCTTTGCTCTTTCATGTGATTCTTTAATACAATCATGAGATAAATAATTAAATACTCTTATATGCTTAACTGTAAGAATTATCAAGGACATACATTCTACTTGCCTAGTCATAATTAAAAGGAATTCATTTTCAGTTTAAGTTTCCTAAATGAGGTTTTATGCATAGAATGGATTTTTTGGCTCTTGCAGAGCTCTTGTACGAAGCCAGACTTGGAAGCTGAGAATGTCCATATGGAGCTTATGAGGGACAATTTGCAGCCTCTGTGGGTCAAGTTCTTGTTGAATGATAAAAAAATGCAGAAACATGATGTTCCGACAAAATATGGGAGTGAAGCTGATGGTAAGGCACTTGTCAATCTAGCTCTATTACCTGTCAAACTATTTTCTTAACATGTCTGCTAATATTATATGAGGGATGCATTGAAGTTTGTATGCTTCTTTTCTACAGTATGTTCTTCTGTGGCTGACCACATGAATGTTACGGAAATAAACATGAAGGAAGATACTGACCTGAGAAGTCGGACTAATGTGGCTTGTGAGGCTTGTGATGACAATGATGTCCTCATCAACCCTTCTAAAAAAGCCTTTGACTTTATGGGAGCATCTGGAAATCCTAAGCACTGTTCGAGTAATGTTAAGAACAAGCTGGATCCTTCTCCGCATTTGGATCTTTCCCTGAAGACATCTCACCCAAGTGGTTTCGAGATCCAAGTTGCTGAAGAAAGGCATGCTCTCAAACATTCAAATTCCTCAGCTTTTATGCCGTAAGTTCTGTTTCTATTTACTTTTTGTTCACACTCGGGAAAAGTCCTAGTGGTGATTATTAGATTGAACAGAAAAATTGTCCGTAGCTAACTGAATGTTTGGCATTTTGTTATCAGAGAAAATGAGATTATATCAGTCACCCCCAGAAAACTGATAAAAGCATAGTCTCATTTATGGCTTGTAAAGATACCTTGAACCTGATTCTGAAAAAGTTTCTATCTGCGAATCATGCTTTTTGCAGGTATATTAACAGGACATTGCAACCCCTACATGAACCATTGGCAAGTTCGTGCAATCAGAGAGAACTTGGAGCTGATTCTGATAGAAGAGTGTCCAATACTAGTGGCGGCTGTAATTCTGATGCTCCAGGTCCAACATCAATTACTCAAAGAAATTTTGTCTCTTCCACCAGTGATCGGACTAAAGATATTGACGTTGCAACTTCGTGCACCCAACAAGTAATACACCCAATCCAAATTCCTATTCAAGATCTGGGATTGAAAAATCAATCCACCAGCTACAGTTTATTACCTCCAATGTTTTGTAAGCAATCAAGTGCACCAATTCCAAGTCCAAGTTCAGCCAGCCATCTGGATCCATGCTTTAGAGTGAGTCAATCCCATCATTCCACATTCAGAAGCAATTCTGAGAATCTTCATGATCCGGTTGCTGAAAATGCAAATGATTCTTCCAGCCGAACGCTAATCCAAGACCGTAAATTGAACTCTTTTGAAGATCAAGAACACATTTCTCATACAACTGATCAAAGTGCAAGCAGCAGTTTTTGCAATGGTTCTGTTAGTCATCTTAACAGCATGGCCTATGGAAGCGCCTGTGGAAGTAACAGTAATATGGATCAAGCTGGTCCTGTCAGAAATGCCACAGAGAGCAAAAATGAGATAGCTGTTTTCACGCATAATGCATCCTTGCATCGATCTATCCAAAGAGAAGCCGCATTAACTAAATTCCGCCTGAAACGGAAAGAAAGATGCTATGAAAAGAAGGTAAGCAACACAAGCTTTCATTTCATGGATAATGATCTGAATAACAGATAGGTAGTATTAGTATTTTCTGTTGCATTTCATGACAGGAATGTATGTAGACTTAATTACAATAACTTGTGCAGGTTCGGTATGAGAGCAGAAAGAAGCTAGCTGAGCAGCGTCCCAGAATAAAAGGACAATTCGTGCGCCAACCACAGATTGATCCTCCACCTACTGAAACTGGATAATATAACAGTTATTATCCGATTCTATTGCTGGTTGGGTTGGTTTTAGTAGTACCAAAGATCTTAGTTTTCCTGGGTTTTAGCTTTTGTGACAATCCGAATGTTTCTGGCATACATCTGTTAGTCATTTAATAGTTTCTTGTACTGACTTGGTTAGATCGTACAAAATATTGTACACATGTTGTAATATATGAAGCTTCAGAGAAAATGCATATTTTCTTGGCACTGACTGCCCTGAGATCTTTCAATTTCTTGTCATTATCTTGTTGCAAAATGGATTAAAACCTAACTAGCGTAATGTGTATAACTTGTGTTTATCTTATGAATATGATTATCACCAAAAGGAAGGAAAAGAAGGACAACTCATAATATCAATGAAGTTGACAGTGAAAAAAGCCAAGTTTCTTTTGTTTCTGGTACTAATCAAACAAACACATAGGTCAGGTATATGATTGAGCTTGTGTTAGGTCCCAGAGCAAAAGAAAACAAAGAAAGCAAGTAAAAGAAAGAGCAGATAAGAAATCACTGGTGTACCTCCTGGGGTCATCCCATCCCAAGCTTCTTTACAATTGTATTTTAAAAGATTAAAAACATAATATTATTCAAGGGATGAGATTGCTCAACAAACATTCTATATTGTTTTCCTTTTCTTAACCTAAAAGTAACGGCTAGACATGACACTCGTGTAACTGTAACTATGATTCTCAGCCAACTTGTCAAAAGCGTAAGTTGACAGATTCTCCTCCATGTCTCTCTCCTTTTTTGAGCTCAATAATATGACAGAAACAGAGAGGCCCATTACTAGAAAGAAGACTCTTCAGTAGCCTAATTACTTTGAATTTACTAAAACCAGGCTGAGTTGAAAAGAAAGATACATGGTGAAATGCCACTAAGCTCACTCATCGCCACTTAACAGGAAAGGCTATTTCTTGGCTGGTCTAGCTGTTTTAAAAGCCTCTAACTTTACTTTCAATTATTATGAAAAAGTGCTGCTCCCCATCTTTGGAAATTGAGGGCAAAGATAGATACACGGATCTTCTTCTTCTTGATTCAATCATTTTACATAAAGAATCCATATAGTGTACGTCTAATATTCAACCAGAAGGATCCTTTTTGCGAAGAGATCATAAAAAAACATTGATCCCAAAAGAAGTGAAAAAGAACATTGATCCCAAAAGAAGTGAAGTAATTGCTCTCAGATAGTGGCCTGTCCCTGTTATGTAATGGAAGAATTTGAGCGTATCTGAATTGGATTCATAATGTTTTTAACTCTTATTTTGCTCAACGAATGTTGAAACGTGAGCAAACAAACTTCAGCTAGCAGATAAAACTTAATCAGCACTAGACAATTTAACTCAGCTTCATTAGCACTTAAGTTCCAGCAATTTTCGTTGAAGCTCAAATCCATGTGAAATAGAAAATGAAACAAATTATAAGGCCGAGACTGAAAAGTTTCAGTCTTTGTCCCACATCTGTTACAAGTTCAGGGAAAATAAAGCTGGGAAATTTCCAATGATCCAACGATCGAAAATTCAGGGCACAGGTGAGTTGTTAAGGGACTCTCCTGATTTAAGTGAAGTCGTGGGTTCGAACCTCCCTCATATATGTAGCCGTTTAAAACTTGAAGTCAGAGCTTTGCCTCTTGAAAGGGACCTACCCGGCTTGAGCGAAGATTAGTCTAGGTGTGAATGGCTTAAAGGTACCTTCCCATAGTTGAGACCCTCCTAAGATATCTCATGGGCAATAAAAAAAAAATCCAGTTTCAGTGAACTAAATGAAATTAGAACCATAGATCTAGAAAAGCAAATAATTTTAGAAGTCCAGCAGGAGAAGAGGCAGTCAAAAGCAATGACACTGCCAAAATAATTGCTGCTTTCTTTCTGTTCCAAAGTGCCTCTCCTCTTTATTAACCCCATCATTTCTCATTCCTTGGCGTTGCAGACAAACTTATTCTCCTCTTCCTCCTCCTCCTCTCTCAACTGCAAATGTCTCAATTCTTTATACAATCTCCAAAACACTGTGCAAGCAAAGGAAAATTAAACATCAACAAGTTCTATAAGAAGCTACTTTTTGCTTCCTCTGCACTTTTCACAACTGTTCTTTCACTAGTCTTGATCATCTGGCTCATCCTACGCCCCACCAAACCAGAGTTTTCCCTCAGGCAAGTTGATATCTACCAACTCAATCTGTCAGGCCCTAATCTCCTCAACTCTTATATCCAAGTAACGTTACAATCCAAGAACCCGAATCAAAAAGTTGGTATTTACTATGATCAGTTCCAAGTTTATGCAGTGTACAAAAGTCAGCAGATAACTATCGACACCTCTCTTCCTCCATTCTACCAGGGCCATCAAGATAACAATATACTAACAGGATCTTTGGTCGGAACTGATTTACCGGTGGCTTCGTCGTTTGGTTACGAAGTGGGACGTGACCAGACGGCCGGAAAGTTAGTCATCAATTTGAAAGCGAATGGAAGGCTCAGGTGGAAAGTGGGGACTTGGGTCTCAGGACGTTACAGGTTTGTTGTTAGTTGTACTGCAGTTCTACCTTTTGGACCAACTATTCCCACTGCTCCTCTGAGTTCGAAGCAAGGAACTCAGTGTTCAACAACTGTGTGAGACATTTAGATCTTCTGAAAAGTTAAAAATATGGAAATTAGTTTCCTCTTTCTTTATATTTTGTCAAGTTACCAGCTTTCTTTTGCTGATCTAAGTGGGTGTAGCTTCTGTATAGTACATGAATGATAGAGTTGAAATTTTTAGTATATTACTATATTTTATGTTCATCTGCTACTCAGAATTTGCTTGGCCTCTGACTCTAATGATTAAAGAAATAAAAGGATGGCGATATCATTTCATAGCTTGTTTTATGGTGAAGCTTTTCTGAGTCCAGATAGAGATACATGGAAATGAGGAAAGAGATGAGATTCTATGGAGGAAAAGGGAAGCAAGTTGGTTGCTTTGCTTAGGATGGTATTTCCATGTCAAGCTCCTCGACTTTAACATAAGATAGTCCATAGGCACAATGTTCTGGGACCCCCATGTCCATTAGATTTATGGAATCTGTTTCCATCAATAATTTTCACTTTTTTTTTTCAGCCACCGTAGGTATGGAATTGGATCTGTATAACAATGAATATACTTAACAGAACATTCAAAATTCCCGAAAGAATGGACTTGCTTCTCGCATGATTCTTACCCATAGGAGGATGAAAGCTGTGAAAGTACAAATCCACAAGTGGTTGTACCTGTATTCAGATAGGTATATTATGGAGTCTAAAGTTGACAAGCTCCAAACTTTATTGGCTCCAGATAACTACCAAACCAACAGCTATTTTAGCAGTTAAGTCCAAAGTCGTGAATTCTATATCAATACGGAGAAAGGTCGCCGCAACTTTCTAAAGCGAAAGAACTTTACAATTATCTGAAAAGCAAGTTGGTGTTATCCTGCTCGGCACCCTGCCACAAGCCTCCAGAACATTTTTGTAAAAGACCCCTAGAAATTACCTTTCATGACAAATGAACTAAAGTTACTATGAAGTTGAGAGACCAACTCCTTTATCAAAATTAAGATGCTATTATTCAGATAATCATCTCTGTAGAATAAATTTTCACATTGAATTTTATTTTGTAGTCCAATTTAAATTCTGACAATGTTTAAATGGCACGTTAAAACCAAGAACAGTTAGGTATGTGATTTCTGATGCCACTAGTTGGTGTCCAATATGCTTAACAAAGAAAAGTTTATATGCTGATTTACCATAACAAAGGAAAATAAAGACCCAGCATTTGTGGATCATGTCACTAAAAATTTTGATATTTAACCTAAAGCATGTTGCATTTTGATGCCTTGTATACACAGCCATGCAAATGAAACAGCTACACGGTTTGAAAATGATAGGCGGCCTTATCCAATACAAAGGCCCAGCACTTAGAAAAGAAACTAAAAAGCAAGCTGTCTATTATAGAAATAAGGCTAGGTTTTCCATTCAAAGTTGGAAAAATCCAAGGCAACAAGAGATGAACAATCTATCACACGTCTAAGTGCTACAAGACCTGATTCTAACTGATTAGAGAACAACTATGAGTACATCAATTCTCTCAAGGTAGGAAATGAATTCGTAAAAATCAAGACAGGAATTTATGTGAATCCAATTATTGGATTCTGCACATGTAGCATGAGGAAGTTTTGTGTAAACAAATAGTAGGGTTTTTGCTATTATGCTTACAATGGTAAGCGCTATACATGAACAGTTCACACGAAAAACAGCATAAGCAATTTATGACGTAGGCCGAAGTCCACAAGCACAATATGAGAAGAAATAGACAATAGAGAAGAATGGACATGCTTTCTCTTGTACCAAAGAGAAAAATAGATATATAAATGAAAATCTGAAAGGAGAAATGACTTTACTGAGCCCTAATGGGCTAGGAACTTAGTCTAACCCTAATGAACTAAGAACTTGGTCCAAATCTCCAGATAAGAAATGATTCAGTAAGAGATTCTCGAGAAACAAACAAGCAAACAACAGTCTTTCAGTAAACATGGTAAACATCAACTATAAAAGTAGAACAAAAACATCCAGAAACTATATCCTTTAAACTGAATGAGATCTTGCTCCATCGAAACTGTCATCATTCTTAGCAAAGTTAAAACTAAGATATCAGCATACCACCATAGATTAGCCATCAAACTAGGAAAGACCACAGCAGGAAGCTAATTGTACAACGCCAGAGATGAAACATTCTTATCATGAACCGAAAAGTAAAGCAAAAGGTCATATGTTCCAAGCTAAATTATGTTAGATTATTTACAGTGGCTCAGTAGGCACGTTCTTTACTAACATGATATATGCCTAAAGCACATGATCAACTGTAACTCCGCTGTCGCCTAATGGCAAGGTAATCAAAAAAGCAACTAATTAATGTGAAACCCAAAATTGTGGCAGTTGAAGTAAATCGACAGCTTTGATGACCATATCAAGATTGAAATGAATCAGAACTGACCCATTTCCAGAAATGCCTCTTAACTGACACTGCTTGATTGGCAGCTCTTTTCTCATCGGAATCACCATACTCCTCTGATTCTTCTGTGCAGAACTCACCATCGGGCAAACCATCCACCACCACGTCCATTGAATGCAAAACATAACGAGCTGGTAAACCCGGATATGACAACGAATTGCGTTCCTCAACTTTCTCCTTGTACGAACCTGGCACAATCGACACGGCCCCAATATCCTTAACAACCGACCCAAGCTCTTCTTTAATGGCGCGAAAGACAGCAGCTTCGGGGGCCTCATCGGGCTTCATTTTTTCCGACAAGGGCCTGCTACGATTCCTCACACTTCCGTCAGATAATTCTTGATGCGACTCGATAAGAACTCGATCGTTATTGCCCAGAATTCGAACAGAAACGACACTGACGGTGCGAATGGGAGGCGTGGAGTCGGCAAGAGAGGTCTCGCCTTCCGAAAGCTCAAGCCAGAGGTTGTGGACGTTCTTGGTGCCAGGTTTGACGCCCCAAGACGCTAAAGAATCTGAGGGCAAGCGAGGCTTGAGCCAGTCGGAGAGAGATTGTGGGTTGGCGAAACGATGATTGGTTTTGGAAATGGACATGGTGGGTAGTTTTAAAAAGCGACAAAGATTAGACGGGGAAGAGAAAAAAGGGACCTTGAAGGAGTTGGACTTGGAGGCAGCAGAAGAGAAAAGGAAGAACACAGAGAGAGTAGTGAAGAAGAAATCGGCAGGTTCTTGAGGAAGAGCGTTTGCGATTGGGTGTATAGGTGATGGAGGTGACATGTGATCAGCGGTTATATTGAAGAAAGAAAGGTGTTTTGATGGAGGAACGGATCCACCATCTTCAACTCTGAAGATGAAGAACTGGGCGGGGAGATTGGCCGCCACAAATCAATTGTTGGTTTAGGTTTGTTTGTTTGCGGGGAGACTAGGGTTTACGTTTTGAATTAGAATAAGAAATAGAATTAGAGGTGTGTTGTAATACATGCATGTATGGTGTTGATGACTAGGTACATACTATTATGTACTTCATTCAATGATACAGACTTATCCTCTTCTCTTCATTTATTCTATTCATGTACTTACTTTATTACTTAGGCTTTTCCTATTCTCTCATTAAATGTAGTACATGTACAAGAGTCCTATATAAGGACATGGGATTTCACTTTGTAAAGACACATTGAGAAATAATAGAAGTTCATTCTGACTTATTTCCTTTCATTCTCTTGTTTATTCCTATTTGGGTATTTTATTTACAACACAATTCAATAATGATTAGCAGTCCATTTTAGCAAATAACATGGTTGTAGTATAGACAGACAAAACTTAGCATTTTTTCATGCAATTTCAAATTATAAATTTTGAGCAAGTTCATTTATTATTTACCTAAAAGAATTCTTAGCTATAGAGTTTTGTTTCAACGTCAAATCTCCTTACCCTTTCAATGTAATTGTATAAAGTATACTGGAAAACTAGTGGGATCCACCAATGAAGTCATGTCCCTCAATTTAAGTGGCACTCTCATTTAAATGCTTAAGCCCTTCCACACTTTATTTGAAACATTTACTACAATCCCAATTCAAGTTTGGAAGAATAAAATTAGCTTGATTATTCTAATCCGGTATGTGTTAAGTAGCGTAAACTATTTGAGTTTTAGTGCTTATATAGCCTAAAATATTTCAGTAAATTCAGATTTATGACATTTCACCATCTGTAAAGTTGCAAATTAAGCAAAAAACATATACATCTATTGCACTTCAATGGTGCATACTAGCATACCCATCAAATTTCTACTGACATATTCAATTACATCCAAATGCTTAATTAGACTTATCAATATATGATTCCCTTAGTATTCTTTCATACAAATACAAATTACAAAGGCTAGATTCTCTAAGCAAAAGAAGAATCAAGATGCATTACATAATTGTCAATGTTGAAGAAAATTCCCGATGGAAGAGCCAAAAAATGAAATTAAAGAATGGATGGACAGTAGGTGAACATCTAGGACACCAACTTTTATAACTCCCTATTGCCTTCTTACAATTGCAAAAAGCTTACAAGGAAAATATTTTCCCTAAAAGACTTGTTTGTTGGAATACTAGGTTACCCAAAACTTACAAACCTAAACAATCTGGAACTAAATACATATGTGATGCGGAGTGATGTTTAAAACTCTAACTAAAGCTAATAAAAAAACATAAAAGTCACAACAACAATGGGGACCAGAAACAAAGCAGACAAACAAATATTCGGGACCACACCTAACACTAAACTAACGATAACATCCATCATCTAACACACCAACAAGAAGGAAGCACCCTCATGCACAAACATATCTAATAGACACCAATAATAAAACCTAACATACCTCATTTAACTCAAAAGGCTTCGATGCTCAATAATGACAACTTCTCTCGATGATTCCAGACCACCACGTTGTGCAATTGGTACTGCCCTTTACCAACTTCATCGTTAGTGACCAATAATGCTAGAGAACGAAGAAGACGATGAAGAACAATGAGATGGTAACAAAAATACTGTTGTTTCCACATCTAATATGTTTACTTAATTATCAAAATTATCTTAACTAATTCTTTGTTAACTTAATAATTATGTCATTAAATTAATCACATAGAGTTAAGACAATAACCAGACATGTAATCCTAAGATTAATCATTTGAGGTTAAAAAGTGGGTTCCACTGGTTTATAAAAATTACTTTTTTTAATTTAATTAAGAAGGGGGCTCCTACTTACTCGTGAATGATGATGTGATAAATGGGACCTACTTATTTGAATAAAATAATAATTTTGAAATGTCAGGTCTGCGTTGACACTTAACAAATTCATTTGATTTTATTTTTCAAAATTGGATTATAATGCAACGTTTTTTAAATGTTAAAATTAAAATTGTTAATATTCAAATGTTTGGGTTAAACTTATCGATTGGTGAACAATTTTAGGTCAAAAGTGACATTTTTGCCTAAAAATAAAGACAAACAACTTCTAAGCTTTTCAAAAAAACTTAAAATTTGGGATGGAATTATCTTAAAGAACACATTATTTACAATTGTACTGTCCATAATTATCGTAATAACGTACCAAACTAAAACTCAAATACATGTTTATCATCAAAGACGTCAATGTAGCGTGCCAAACTAAAACTTACCATTAGATAGGGACTCCACGGCAGAAAAATAAACAACAAATTGCATAATTATGAAGCTTACGACTGATCATTTCCAGGAATCCAAGGGCGTGATGGCGAAAAATGCATGTACGTAGGTTTTGTCCAGTTCTTCTTCGCTGTGCAGAGCATGTAGGTTTTGTCCAATTCTTCTTCTGGCTCTTGGATTACTCCAAGAACCATCCTTCCATAAACTGCTGCACGCGCAGGTAGTACAAGGACAGACACTGAAGAATCACAGAATCATATGCAAATTCAGATATGGCAGATGGTAAAGTCACATGGGTCACTCATCTCTAGGCCACATACTCCTCAACAAATCACTTCCCACTTGCATAGTGATCCTGCAGGCTGCAGCTTATCCTATATACAAAGTCTTTGCATTAAAAACCTTGGAGAGACAGAGATCACCTGTGTTCTCGTTGGTGAAATGTGGACCAGCATGCCATTTGATCTCCTATCCAATATCTTCTCCTTTCTCTCCCCGGACTCATTCGCGCTCGCCAAATCAACTTGTCGCCATTGGCGAGCCTGTGCTAATGAATATTCACTGAGCAAAACCCCTTCATCTTCGCTCAAACACCGGCTACCATGGTTTGTAGCCTTACCAACTCGCTACCCTGACCTGTTTTGCTATGTTCTCAATCCAACTTCTTGTAAGTGGCACATATTACCTCTAAAGTTCCTGCCTTTTCATATTCGACCCGTTGCATCGATTGATGGCTTGATGCTTTTTAGACCAACAAGTCCAACAGTTCTCCAACTTGGTGTGTGCAATCCTTTCACTAGACAATTCAGGCAACTTCCGATGACAAACATTGCTAGGACTAGTCCAGCAGTTGGCGTCGTGGTTTTGGGCTCAAGACAATGTACATTCCGAGAATTCAGAGTCTATGTAGCAGGTGGAATGTCGGAAGCTCCTAGTGGAGGTGCCACTTACGAACCAACATTGGAGATGTATGATTCGAGCAATGATACGTGGAAGATCGTGGAGTCTATGCCAACTGAATTTGCAGTGAGGCTAACGGTTTGGACTTCTAACGAGAGTGTGTATTCTAATGGCGTCTTATATTGGATCACTTCAGCTAGGGCCTATTGCATAATGGCCTTGGAGATTGAATCCAACAGATGGCAAGAACTGAGTGTACCAATGGCAGACAAGCTTGAATTTGCCACCTTGGTGCAGAGGAATGGGACCTTGACACTTGTTGGTGGCACAGGTCTCAGTGGTGCTTCTGTGTGGGAACTAAATGAGGGAAACATATGGTGTTTGATAGAAGAAGTTCCTGTTGAATTGGGTCTGAAGCTGACAAATTGGGGTTGTACTAAATGTGTTGGTGGTGAAGGGGTTATATGTTTGTATAGCAACATTGGGTCAGGAATGGTAGTTTGGAGAGAAAAAGGAGATTCAGGGAAATGGGAATGGTTTTGGGTTGAAGGGGCTTGTTCTGATAGAGGTAAACAAGTGCAAAACTTATCAGTTAAAGGTGTGTTAGTTCATCCTAGTCTAGCTCTCTCATATATTGACTGCTTTTGGCAGTAAGCAGTAGCACAGTTTTGTGCTTGTGAGTCCTTTCCTTTCCCTAAACATACTTGGACAGGATGTGCTAGCAATTCGTTTTGAAGTTCAAGCTGTGAGAATCTGTATTCCATCACCTAATCAAGAAGTGGCCAAGTAAAATTCTGTTATAATACAGAAGCCATGAGATTGGAAATGTACTTGTATGTGCTTGAAAATTTCTGAATGTAAGTGTATTTGAAAAATTCTGTTAGGAGGAAAGAAATATATTCCTTACAAATTTTCAGATATGTTTCTGTGTCAACTTGGAATGTGAACATTGACATACATAAGAATTAACGGGGAAAAGAGTCAACATCTGACGTTTTCAACATCGCATGACGTTTTGAATACTACCCGCTAGCGGATGCCTACTCACAATGATGAAATCGTTGAAAGTTTGACTCTTTCTCATTTCTTTTATTCTTTTTGTTCTTAAAGAAAAGTTGACGGCATATTTAAAAAAGTTGATGTTTGCTTAAGATTTCGGGGTTGGATGCTGCTACGAAGCTTCCCTCTGATTTGATGATTTTCAGTCCACTTGTTAAGCCAGCAAGTTAGAGGCCAGCTATGCTCCTTCTCCAAGTTCTCTTCTTGCAGGCTTTTCGAGTTCGGATCTCACTTGTCGGGAAAACGTATCGTTTGACTTCAGTTTTCACTGTCTATCACTGGGCACACAAGGTTTGACCCAGACCTATCTATTTCGATAGTTGCTTAGTTTCATTCTTGCCTTGTGATTACGATCTGGGTTTGAATTAATCCCAATATTGGTTAGCAATGAACTGCACGGCTTGATCTTTTTTTTTTTAATATTTTTGTTCAGTTTGGTGGTATTGATCACTTTTTTGGTACATTAATTTCTTGGTAACGTTTTTGTGAAGAAAAGTGAATTTGTCTTCAAAGAAGAATCTGGGTTTTGGTCTGCATGCGCTGTAATAATAAAGGTTATTAATAGATGTTAATGGGCAGAAGTCCTTTGATGTAAAGTGTTGATTTAATATGAAAGCAAGTCCTTTTTCAGCAGGAAGATTTCTCTCATTGATTACTGAGTATTTTGCTGGATTTGGAGACACCTGGGACATAATTTGCTCCCCAAGCTGGAATTTTTATGTTTAAGTTTGGTTGCTGAATTGACCTGCATGATTTCACAATATTTGCTTCTTTTGTCCAACTTCCAACCTACTTCATCTTCAGTTTGTTGTGCAGAGTTAGCTAGTCATATGGTTCAGAAAGGCCAACGGATTTGTGGGAGTACACTAAGATTCTTGTCTGGAACACTACAGGGAATCCTTGGAGAGTTGAGTTGGATTCCTTTTTGCCAATTCAGCTAAGTTGGATTAAGGTTTTGCCAATATCATGTTGATTACATAAATTTTGTTTGTCGGGAGTATCAGCTGAAGAGTCTGAATTAATGGAGAAATTCTACCTGGGATATTGGGTAGAGAAAAATAAATGATGTGTACTTTATTTGGCTGGAAAAACGTTGGGAACATCATTGGAAACTTATTCTGAGGAGCAATGGATGCATTGCAAGCTGTTGCTTCTGCACTACAAATAGTCTCAAGTATGGTGGGGACTGTCACT
This sequence comes from Erythroxylum panamense, assembly GCA_027123425.1. Taxonomy (NCBI): domain Eukaryota; kingdom Viridiplantae; phylum Streptophyta; class Magnoliopsida; order Malpighiales; family Erythroxylaceae; genus Erythroxylum; species Erythroxylum panamense. The sequence goes on from JAOTIZ010000005.1 coordinate 5,379,532, forward strand.
GCGTTAGAACAGGCCTGTAGGAATTTGGTTGAAGCACCAAAGAGAATCCGCAGCCTAGAGGAATTTGTCTGTAGTCTAGAGAATTTAACACGTCGAATTAGACAAAAACATGCTTACAAGCTTCATAACTCTCAGTTAGATCAACAAGTCCAAAGCTTAAATGTCTTGATAGAGCGGCTCCATCCAAAGATCAGTAGGGCAAGAAGGATTGTCTCGAGAAGTAGGGTTAAGAATTTGGCTAAGGTTGTTTGGAATTCTATGGCAGGAGACCCTCTTGAGAAACTGACAAGTTCAATTAGGGATGATTTGAATTGGTGGCTTGAATCCCAAAGGTTAGTAGAAAATGTTGATAAGGTGATTGAATCAACTGCACTTGAAGTACCAGTTCAGTTGAAGATAAAGATTGAACAAGGCTGTCCAAGTTTAAATAAGTGCCACCATGTGAGGAATTTACTGGAACAACATGATTCTCATCAGGTCATTTTAATTGTTGGGTTATCCGGTATTGGAAAGTCATACTTGGCTCGTCAAGTGGCCTCTAGTCCCCCAACAAGATTTATAGGGGGTGCAGTCGAGCTTAGATTTGGACAATGGTGCAGTAGGAATGCTTGCAATGGAAATAAGGATGAATACCAAAAACGACTTGCCCGAAAAATCTCTAAATTTCTCATACTGATTGGATATTGGAAGAAGTTTCGGGATGAAAATAGTGGAGATCTTGAATACGTTTGTTTATTACTTCAAGAGGCTTTATATGGAAAGAGCATTTTGGTGCTTCTTGATGATGTATGGGAGCAGGATATAGTTGACCGTTTCGCGAAGTTATATGATAATGACTGCAAATACTTGGTGACAACAAGAAATGAAGCTGTCTGTGAAATAACTGAAGCTGAGAAGGTGGAGTTGAGCAAAGATGACACAAGAGAGATAAGCAAGGCAATTCTTCTCCATCACAGCCTCCTTAGTGAGGAAGAACTACCAGTAAGTGTCAAAACAAGTGCAAATTTTCATCTTGCATATTCTTCAGCCTCTTCTTTATGCTGAATTCTGATTTCAGTATCAGGCACTTAAAGAAACTTGAAGAAAGTCTTAAGTACTTCGTAATTCTCAGTATAAATGTATTAACGAGAATAGGTAGGCTCTGTGTCATCACTGTTAAAGTTAATTTGTATCTGGAGGATAAATGCTACAACAATGGTTCCTTTACAAACTTGTGGAATTTTCTTTTTCCATAGGGTTTGGCAGAGACCTTGCTTGAACGTTGCGGTCACCACCCTCTTACAGTTGCTGTTATGGGTAAGGCTCTCAGGAAAGAAGTAAGAGCCGACAAATGGGAAAAGGCCACTCTTAATTTATCAACATTTGCCACATGTGCACCTGGTCCTGTCTCTTATGTCAATGAGAAAGAAGCTGAGAACACAATAACCATTTTTGGATCACTAGAGTTCAGTCTCGAAGCAATGCCTGAAGACTCTAAAAGGCTGTTTGTAGCTTTAGCTTCGATTTCCTGGGTAGAGCCTGTGCCAGAAGCTTGTCTAGAGGCTATTTGGTTAGTTCTTGGGGAGGAAAGCTTGTTCCCTCTTATCGTAAGCAAACTTGTTGAAGGTTCATTGCTCATGAAAACTGATACTGATCCCTTATACATGGTTCATGACATGGTTTCTTTGTACCTCGATAGCAAGACAAATGACTCTATTGAGATATTGCTTGTGGAGTGTTCAGCAGAAGAAGCGGCATTTATTTTCCCTTGGCTTCTTATTTATGGAAAGGAGAACATCAAAAAGATTGCTGAACAAAGATTCACGGTTCTACTTGATACTGTGGAAGAAAATCTGGTAGTGTCAGCATTAGAAGCTCTTATCCAAGCTCTGATGGCTAGCAAATCCATGTCTGAACTTGAAACCAGCAGAGCAAGATTTAGTTGCATATTGGGACCCAGGATACTGGATTTAATCTCATCCGACTCAAAAAGTCTCATTGCTGTGACAGCAGAAGCCATAACTAATGTATTTGACAAGGATGACTATGCAAGTTATTTTCCTTCCATTGAGAACGCTGATACAATACATAAGATGGCAAAAGCACTAGGGGAGACTGAGGACCCTATTGTCCAAATTAATATGTTAGCTGTTCTTGCAAAATTTGCTGAATTTGGATGCCCTGAGACAGTTGATGAGGTGCTTCAGAGTATTCCCTTTAACCGAATAGCCGACCTGCTATCTGAAGATATTGAAGAACTGCATGAGAGCATGTTTAACATATTGTTCTCTTTAACCAAAGCCGGAAAGTCAAAGGCCGTTGAGAGAATGCTCAGCTTTAAAATTGAAAAGAGTCTTGTTAAAATTCTTGAGAATGGATCTGAAGTACTTCAAAACCATGCCATAGTAACTTTGAAGGCATTCTATGAGAAGTCTCGCACTCAAGCAAATGTGCCTGTTTTCCTTGGTAATCTGGACCTTCTTCCATGGCAAGTTAGGCTTCGTTTGGAAACCTTTGTTTTGTCAGATCGAACAATTTCCCATTCCCCCAGGCCACAGACGTTTGAGGACCTCATGCACAAGGTAACAGATAGCGATAGCAAGAAGGTCTTGGAGGCAATGCAGGATCTCATACCAGTTGTTGAGAAGGCAGGCGATTCTCAAAACAGAGAGATGATTTTGCGAAGTCCCCTCATCAAAAGGTTATCAGAACTTCTGCAAAGCAAGTTCTCTCAAGAAAACCAATTGAGATCTGAGTCTGCATTTTTGTTGATGAAGCTAGCTTGCTCAGGTGGAGAACCTTGTATCAAGAAATTCTTGGACTACAGTATTATCCCTGACTTAGTGAAGATGATGCACTGTCAAATTGCAGAGCTGCAGGATTCAGCTTACACAGCATTGCACCAAATGCTTTTTGCCAGTGGAGGTGTCCATGTTTTCAACAAGATTTTCCAGATAAGTCTCATAGATAAGATGGTTCTGTCACTTGATAGCAATCAATAAAGACACGGGAAGTGAACTTACAATGCATTTTCGATCTCGTTGAATTGGGAAACAAAGTCTGCTTAGAGCGGATGTTATCTTTGCAGCTGGTAGAGAAGCTTGTGAAATTGGAAAAGGCCAATGGTGGCAGTGGGAAAACTGTGGTTGAATTTCTCAAAGAGATGGATAGGTGTAAGCATCTATCCACGATGGAGCGCCGAGTGTTGAAGCAACAAGTTGTTCGGAAGATAAGAGCATCCTTGAAAGGCCATAAATTTGAAACTCAAGTGTTAGCAGCTGCTGAAGGTTGCATTTCTGAGGGATCAAAAGCTGGTAGTGGTAGCAGTAGATGCAGAAGGTGATACGGTTACATTTTAGTGTTGTTTACATTTTTCTGATGCCATTTAAGTGGAATATTGGAATTCGATAATGGAAATGCTTTTCCATAGTGAGGCCAAGTTCTGTGACTTTTGGTCATGCAATCTTCGTCTTCTCATGTCTCAAAATTTCCCTTTACGTTAGTTATTACAGAACATTCTTAAGTATATCAAAAAACATCGTTCTACCGTTGAAGCTAAAGATTCATGTACACATTTGGCATGTTTGAGAATGAATGGAGTTCAATTCAAACCCCAACAAATCGAGCTGTTTGGTGGATGCGGGTAAATATCTATGAAACAACTTGAGCCAAAATAAGGCATGAGGTTCAGCAATCTCCCTACGAAAAATCACAATGAAGGAGCAATATTGACGTGAATTATTTGGTAAATACAAAGAATTTATTGATATAACACAGTGGAATCAGTATTGTATTCAATCCTCATCTATTTGTAGCTTTTAGACGTTCACAGACTTTCTAATTCTGCACGTACATACAAGTCATCATCTACAACTAATGTGCAGATTTAAAGTCCATAATCAAGCCATCTGATAGGACTCGGATGATTAGATAATCGAGTCTGAAACATGATTCTGCAAAACTAGGGTGACCACTATTTTGAGTCAACCTGTGAGCTCCTCCATCAGACCCTGGTTATCCAAGAAAGAACAACAAAGAATCAATTATTTGCAGAAACTCTATATTACTATATCATAAACAGGCAGAGATAACAAAGTAATGAGGCAACCAACCCGTGCAATATACTGTTCCGCATCAGTTCGTTTCAAGAAGTGCATCGAATGCCGTGCAAGATTGGCTGTCTTATCACTGAGTAATATGCCTTCACCCATATCATGAAGAACCCTCACTTTGATGTAGGGATCTTTGGGTGGCACCATATCCTGCCCAAGCCAATAACTTCACCATCAACATAAGTTCAAAAGAATTGGACTTTCCTAAATTCCAATTTACTAGACAAAAACTTGTTTGCTTAAATTCTCTTGGTAACCTAAGACCTGCTTGCATAGTCTAGAAAGGGGTAGGGATTTAATACCACATTCAAGTCAATGTCCACATCTGCCATGTATGATTGTAATGCAGCAGAGTGTTTCCCAAAATAGGTTTTCTCCGAGTCGCTGAACTTCTCTTGAATTTCTTCTGGAAGTTCAAGAAGCTCTAATCCTACATTCCATGCCAAATTTCTTATAATCTCAGCCCGGTTGTACCTACATGGTTATATAAATGAGCAAAGAAGACTAATTAAAGAGGATGAAAGGGTTGGCCTATGGACAACAAGAAAAGTTTTCTTACACATATGCCATTAAGCAGCGCTTGTTGCGAATTAATGATAAATGGTGGGTGAGTGCACCATAGTGGTCTGCATTTCTAGTTTCTCTGACATCCACACTTTCTTCTTGCATTTTCCTAGTCATATCAAGTACATCAATTATGTACAGAGGAGAGAATATGAATTGCTCCTAGCAAAAAAACTATTAAGAACAAAAATTGAATGACACATGCAAATCAACATCCGAGGACAGAAGCACTTCCATATGATTTTAACAAGATTCACGTATCTTGCAGCTCCAATCAAAGCGATCATATATGTCAATTACAATTTCAGACATCTCCTGCTGCAGGAACCCAATTACTGAAAAAACCACTGGAATCTTTTGAAAGATGCGAGCACTCCACAAAATGCAATAAACTACATATGCACGCAACAGTTAAGCAAATTTGTCAAATACCAATTTCAGAGAATTCAGAAGCTGTCAAAAATTCCAGCAGTTGACTTCTAAAACAATAGCCTTGAAGTTATTGACACGCATGGAATGATGACCGAGATGAGGTAATACCTTATCAAAGCCTCAAGTTCCGTATAATGCTGAGTACATTGATCAACAACTTGATTGAAAAGCTCTTCCTTTTCCATCACATATGTAACAACATTGGCAATGAAGCTTATTATAAGATAATGAAACCTGATAACCCAGTAAAACTAAAAGAAAAAAACAACCTTTTGATCCATAACTGTGAGAGTATGTAAGTGAGGCAGTGGGTGGGCGCGAGAGAGATCTTACATTGAAGTGCTGAAGCTGACCTTTTTCGCCACTAGCGAAATCTTTCACTAGCTCATAACCCTTTCTTGCGTACATTTTCCTCAAACTGACAAAATTAGTGTAAAAAAAATGAAGAATTAACAAAAATAAATTAAAAAAGAACTTCTCGTTGAATTGCTCGTTCACTTTTCAAACAAGACGATATTCACTCAAACATCATATCCAACAGGTTGTGTGCATGTAATTGAAAATCTTAAGGAAATGAACATACGTATAAATGAACGATCCGTATAGCTATAAGCATTCAACAGATATAATGAGGAAGAAGTACCTTCCAGGTATGCTTGGGAGCAGAGAAGGTGAGGCCGCGAGGGAGAGGGAGACAATTAGGGATCGGAAGGGTTTTGGCGGGAAAAACATGTGCATGGTTTTGGCGCACGTGCGAAGCATGTTGCTATGTTAAACGACGCCGTTTAGATATATTAAACCTAATTCCAATTATTAAAAAACTCAACAAATAATAAAAAATTTTAACCGTTTAATTATTAAATTTAATTTTTAAATTTCTGATTGATATAATTGAAATTTTTTAATTTTGTTCAATCTTTAGACATTTTTATACCATCTAATATTGACTTAATTTTTTAAACTTTAAACTTCTTGTTGTGCGACAAAAAAAAAGTGTTTATGGATTTATTCATTTTGTTTAAAAAATATTTATATCACACATAATAATAATAAGGGTTTACTTAAGAATCACATTTGAATCAAATCAATAATAATTTCTAGCTATATTTTTATAATTATGTCAAATTATAATTAGAATCATATTTGAATCAAATCAATAATAATTATTGTCGCTATCTTTGTAATTATATTATCTCGTAATCATTTTTTAATTAAATCATTAGTATTTCTATCTTTAATTTTTATAATTATGTCATTTTATAATTATTTTATAAGATAGTATAGTTTAATTTTTAATTAAAATTTAAAATTTTTAATAATTTTAATTATATTTTTAATTTTTAATTTTTATTCGTGGTATTTAACTTTTTTAATATTAAACATCTAGAACTTTAATTTCCGATGTCAATTTTAAAAAGATTCGTATGTCGTTTCATACCGTTTAGTATTGACCGGTATGTACCATATCGGACTAAAATTGATATGAAACGAAAGGTTGGTTGTACCAAATATTCAAAATACCAGCTAAATATTGGTTGGTATCAAAATTTTAAAAAAAATTAAGAGATCTTTTTGCAAAATTTTTAAAATATAGTACCATATTAGAATTCAATCCAGCACTAGTACTGATACAGTATTCGCAACATTGGGTTTAATTAATTACTAAGGGTTGGCATGTAAATGACTAACTAAACTATTATTAAGAACTTATTTAATTTTACAGTTTTCTTTTTCTTATAAATTCAATAAAATTTTTATTTGGTTGAGTTATTTTATTTCCATTTATAGTTTTGGTTTCCTCCCATTTATAACTCAAAAAATCATATAAATAGTTATCAAATTTTTTATTATTTATTTTATTGGAATGTTTTTATTATTTATTATTAATTAAATATAGTTTAATATCAATTATTATTAAGAAATATGATTTAATTATTTTATAATTTTATTATAACAATTTTTCAAAATAAAACTTTAGATTTCATTATTATCTAATAAAATATATTTTAAATGTAAATTTCCTTTAAATCTTCAAAATTAATCAATAAATAGTGATTTAAATAAATGCTTGATTTCTATGTTAAAATTGATTTTAAAATTATATATATGTAATAATTAGTTGTTAATAAATATGTTATTAATTTTTATTAATGAATAATATATAAAATATTAAATTAATTAATTATCAATAGAAAAAGTCTAGGAAAGAATCCAAAAACCAAAATAAAACCAAGTGCGAATCCCTAAACTTCTTGTATTCTTATTGAATACTCATAAATATAAGCTCCAAAGGCTCGCCAGCTAAATATTTAATAATAAAAAATTAAGAATTTGATTAAAAAGTATTAAATAAAATTAAATTATTTATTTTAATTTATAAAAATTAATTAATTTATAAATTAATAAATTAATTAATTTTAAATAAAAATTATTAAAATAAATTAAACCGTAAAATTATAAACCTAATTATGATATATAACTTGGGGGATTAGCCATTGTCGGGATCACACCTCCTGTTTCGATTATGGTGTTCCTATTATGGTTTATTAAATTTCATTTATATATTTGTGTGAGTCTCTCATAAATATATAGATAAAATTTAATAGAACGGTATTTGATGTGACCATTGCCGCACTTGTGTAAAGATAGCTCATTTGTTATTAACAAATTCTTAAAATAGGGATGTGATTTTCTATACTTTCTATTCTGTTCTAATTATATTTTATTTTATCTCAATCATATATTTATGTCTTCTATTTTAATCTAATTTTGCTTTACTTCATTTTAACTATATATATATATATTTATGTATGACTCATATAAATATATAATATAGATAAAGTGAAACAGAGAGTCGAAGTAATATAAAGAGCAAGAAAAATCAGTGGGCCTTAAAATAGAGTAAAAAGGGCACTCCAAAAGTTTACTGATATGATCGCTTTCCAAGTTTACGAATACTCTCGAGTCCATGATTTCATGATTATGTCATGGATTAATGGGATAAGTGCGTGCCGGCTCTGTATGATTGGTTGTCACTACCGTAGCTAGGGGTCCATTCGATTCTTTATTCCTTATTTGATCAATAATGTCACGGCATTTGCCAGGTTCGTTCCATATTCAATTTCAATGACAATGATGATGGGAATAAGAAAATAGGGTAATCGGTGGTTTGATTGTGTTTTGGATTTGTAATCACATAGCCACCACAAGTCCTCGTTTTTATCATGGTAGCTTTCTAGCTTTCAAAGACTCCAATTAAAGTGAAATATAAAAAACATCAGGGTGCATGTGAATTAATAAAAGATTTTTTTATATTAAATAAAGATGCGGGTTCAAACTTTTTTTATATATGTAGCTTATTAAAATTTGGAATCAGAATTTTGCCTCTCGTAAAGGACCTATCTGACTTAAGCGATGATTAGTTTGAGTATAGATGGCTTAAAAGTGTCTTTATATAATTGAGACCTTTCTAAAATACTTTATGAATAACTATATATATATGTGTGTGTGTGAACCCACTTTTTTTTAACTTTAAATGTGATAATTTATATCATAGATTGAACCCCTTTTTTCAATGTCCTTGACTACTATGTGCCACAAGGCTAGAGTTGCCGTTCTTGAATACCAAATTTGCATGTTTGAGCTAAAGTCAATTTGTGTAGTAATGTATATTGTGGTTTTCTATCTCATGCGGTATTGATTTCAAGTCTTCGTTCTAGCGTGGGACATAGTATTTATAATGATTAAAACATTCAACTGGTACATCAAATTAATCATAAGAGTTTTGAATGTTTTAATTTTTCGGTCCAACCTTTTAACTTTTTAGTTTAGCTTACTTTTTTTGAGTTTTGACCACCTGTATCTGAATTCACTAGGCCGAGTAATCCAAGTCGGAGCTTAATTACAGTTAAAGCTCTTCACTCCTACCTGCAGGTATGTTTAGTGGGGATCAAACCCGAGAGCTCTTCCCACATGCTTAGCTTACATGGTCAACTAAGCCACGACTCATAGGTTCGTTTAGTTTACTTTTTTTTTGGTAAAAAAAGGTGAGTTAAACTCACAAAACAAAACAAACTAGCGCAAATACATAACACCAACTAAATCATGATGAATCCAAGAATTCATTCCATAAGAAAAACTCGAGAGAGAATGAAATCCAAGAGCATGTTCATGAGCCAAATAAGATAAGAAATCTGCCGCAAAATTAGCTTCCCTGTGAATGTAGGCAAAAGAGAGAGCTGCAAACTCCCTAGTAATAGAACAGATCATCTTAATTAAAGAGGCGCAGCAAGAATTGACAACACAATTTTCAACCATCATATCCACCGCCACCTTATTATCACACTCCACGATAAGGTTAGAGAACCCCGACGCTTTAGCCTGTCGAAGACCATAAAGAACTCTCCAAATTTCAGCCATCAAAATGGGGCAAAGGCCGATATTAGCAACATATCCCCCGCATCACCTACCTAAATGATCTCTAAAAAGTCTCTCACAAGCTGCTGCCGAATTAGAATACAAAACCGAGGCATCAGAATTTAATTTAATGAAGTTACTAGGGGGACAAGATCAAGAAACCTGATTATGTCCTTCCTGGATAAAATTAGAACCACAAGTGCCCAGGATATTAGAACA
>JAOTIZ010000005.1:5389353-5399802 GCA_027123425.1 Erythroxylum panamense
AAGACATTGAATTTCAATTCTGTGTCTAAGAGTCCCGAATATTGTCATGAAGTTAAGAATTGGGTGCAGTGTTGGTGCAGGAATGAAAGTCTCATCTTCTGACTTTAGGGGAAATTTTGGAATAGATAAAGATAGATTTTGGCAAAATTTCCTTCTGGAAAGTTGTAGATATTTCTTTTATCTTTCCAACGGTATAAATTTTGTAAATTTTTGACATCTGAATGAAGAGTTATGCATCTTCGAAGTGGAGACATTTTGGAGGAAAAGGTCAGACGAAGTTATTCTTCATCTTCGTCTGTGATGACATCATCTTCGTCTGTGCTGACGTCATCGTCTGTGATGATGTCATCTTCGTCTGTGCTGACGTCATCGTCTGAGATGATATCATCTTCTTCTGTGCTGACATCATCTTCGTCTGTGCTGACGTCATCGTCTGAGATGACGTCATCTTCGTCTGTGCTGATGTCATCTTCTTCTGTGCTGACGTCATCGTCTGTGATGATGTCATCTTCGTCTGTGCTGACGCCATCGTCTGAGATGACGTCATCTTCGTCTATGCTGACATCATGGTCTGCTTTTGGTTTTGACCCTTCTTCTTTCTTTTAGCCATAACTTTGTGCACAGACCTCCGATTTAGTCAATTTTCGAAGCGTTGGATTTATAAAAAAAATTTATATCTTTTTATACCTGATTGGTCAGTATTGCTTTTAATTTGAAAAAGGTGGTTTGAAACAAAGTGTGACGATCGGTTGTCAAAGTCTGAATATACTTTACTAATTTTGAAATATCTTGAGCTATAGAGCTCCGATTGAGACGATTCTTGTTTTAAATTAAACTAGAGACCTAGATATACAAGTTATATGAAGGAGCCTAGCTGTAATTTTACCTCTAAGATTTTCAATTTCTGATATGAAGTTAGATATAGCATTCTTGGTCTGTTTTCTTTAAGACAGTATTTTGGTCATAACTTCTTCATTTCTAATCCAAATTGAGCGTTTTCAGTGGCGTTAGAATCGTTAGAACATGAGGAACAAATGTCCTTAAGAAGCTGATTTGAAATTCCTATTGCAAGTCCCCCAAATTGTGGTCAGTATGCTGACAGTTTTGGGTCCTCTATGCTTATGTGTGCTTGTGTGTTTCCGAATGTTGGGCCTCGGAGACGAGGTCCAACAGTCAGGCCGAATGCAAATATAGACATAATCTTGACACTAATCGAGCCCTTCTTTTATCATCTTCCTATCCTGAAAACCTTTAGGGAGAAGCAGTGTTTACTACTGTATATACTATCAATCATGTTCCCTCTCCAACGTAGGTAATGTGTCTCTTTATGAGTGCTTATTCAATCATGCCTTTGATTATCAGTCTCTTAAAGTTTTTAGCTGTTCATGCTTTGTTCTATTACAACCTCATAATACCAAACTTAAACCCAGAGCACGTTTATGTTATTTTTTAAGGTATGGGATAGAACATAAAGGATATAGATGTTAGGATCTACTATCTCAAAGACTTTGAATCTCTTGACATGTCACCTTTTGGGAACATAAAATGTTCTCCTTAATATCAAAATTTTGAGTTAGTGAACCCACACTTCTCTAACCCTACCATATCTTTGTTTTATGATATTTCTTCTGTAGTTCCATCTTACAGCTTTCACAACTCAACCCAACCGACGACTGATCCTATTGTATCTTCTCTGGCTACAGATCGTTTATCACCAAATGACCCTTCACCAAAATCTATTGAGCCTCCATAACCCCTCCATCGATCCTCTAGAGTAAGTCAACTCTCTACTCGTCTTAAAGACTTCCATGTTTATTCTACTATTGTTTCTCTATATTTCAATGTGATTACTGATATGAGTACTATGAATATTGACTTAGGAAGTTAATTTAAGAATAACTTGTTTCTAATTTTATGTTAATTTGATTCAATATGACATGATGATTTATAATATGAATGGACATATCAAGATTAATGAAGGATGGATGTTGTATGATTTATAATTTTGATTATGGTTTGCTTATGGACAAGAAAAAGCTTAAGTGTGGGGATGTTTGACATATACATATTTAACCATAGTTATATACTCATATTTGATGTATTTTGTTTGATATTTTAGATTTTCATTGTATATTTGGTACTTAATTCTCTATATGTGCATTTTAGATTGTAATTGCCTTTATGAACTAAAAGGAAAAGAATTCAAATGAAAATGTGGCATAAAACAGAAATTTGAAACAAATAAGGGATACAAGGTCGTGTCTATGGTGGTGTAATTCTCATAGCCCGTGCAGAATCGCGTGTTCTAAAGACTTTGGGATATACATGGTCCAGTACATACCCATGTATTAGACCATGTATCTCCCATAAATCCTAAAAATTACTATAAAAAGATATTAATGGAGGTAAATAGGAAGAGTAGACGTTCAAAGGTAATTCCAGATATGGAGAACCTTCAGAAGGGACGATATTGATCGAGACTGTGGAGAACGTGATGAAATCATCAAATGATCCAATAGATTACAATATCAAATCTCAAACTTGCAAGAACATTCGATAGAAGAAAAAGGGACATTTAAAATTATGAATCCTTTGTTTTCTATTTGTTTTTATGTTTGTTTATGTTTGATTTCATTTTTTATTATGTTTAAATAAACATCTTTAGTATCTAGGAATGATGAACCCTAGTTAGTGGTACAACATGTTTTGATTCTTTTATTTTTAATTGATCTATTGTGATTCAATTATGTGTTTAATATAAGTTCTAATAGATTTGGAATATTACTACATAATATGATTTCATAACATAGAGATTAAGAAATCCTATGTATGAATAGGTTTACCATAATTGAAAGGACTCGATTGAAAACCAAAACATAGGTCAACATAAATTGTAGATTATAATCAAACCTAATAGTGGAATTTACAAATCGGTAAAGCAATCTTAAAATATTTATCCTGAATAATTTTAGTTAATAAACCTAACATTAGTTGTTAGTAGTCTCACATTACTAGTATTTATTGTGTTCGTGGGATTTTACATACACTTGCCTATACTAGCTACAGCTACGTCATACACTTACGGTTAATTTAATATTTACTAACTAACCCGAGTCAATAATTTATTTTTTAATGATAATTTGTCATTCTTTTTTATTTAAAAACAAGTTCAAAATAAGAAAGAAGAAGTTCGACTGATGATAAGTAAATTGTATGAATTTAAGAGATGGAAAAGTTACTAGAGTGAAACAATCAGGATAAAAAATGCAGATAAAGAACACCGTCATCTTACTGAATTTGAAAGGATCTTAGTTTCATTCTTTCAATCATATTTAGACAAAAAAGATGGAGATGGTTATAGCTACTTTGAAGTAGCTTTCTAAATTGCACCTAGAAGACTAACCTTTGTGTATTATCTTCCAGCCTAGGAATGACCTCTAAAGCTTTTAGATTTCTCAAATTTATGACATAAATTTTTTGGTCATGCCAGTGAAGACCGTCATAAGCATTTAAAAGAATTTCTAGTTATATGTTCTACTATAAGGCCTGAGGGAATTAAGGAAGAATAAATAAAATTACGTGATTTTTTATTTTCATTACATGATTTTGCTAAAGACTGGTTATATTATTTGCCAACTGGATCTATTACTAAATGGACTAAATTGCATAAATCTTTTCTTGAAAAGTATTTCCCGGCTCTTAAGAAATGATCTATTAGGAAAGAAATATGTGGAATCAGACAAACTAAGAATGAGCTACTATAGGAATATTGGGAAAGATTTAAAAGACCCTGAAATTCAAGATCGAGAAGTAGATCTCAATGGAGCGTGGACAAGTTTGGCGAAAGAATATGAAGTTGGAGACTTTAACAAAGACTGATCATCGTCACCATCGTCATCACTTTTCTAGTAGTGGCACAAAGTTACAACCGACTAGTCCTTTAGGTACAAGGACTCCCACCTTAACAAGACAACCAAGTGCAACTAAGAACACTTGTCTGTGCTCTAATTCGACCAACCATGCTGGCTCATTCGGTGTTGGCTTCACCGGTGCACTTAACCTCTAACGACCCAAAAGCATCGATTCTGGAGTTCGACTGGACACGAATTCAAGGACTGATGGTGGTGTGGCTGCGAATGTAAACGCAGTCGAAGGCCATTAGAAAGCTTACATGCATGTATCAAGCGTATGTTGCTATTGTTACATGTTGTTGGCTACAATGTTGTACAAAAGTTCTTCTATGATGATTACCTTCGGGCAATTTCTTTTTTTTTTTGGTAAAAAAAAGGTGTGTTAAACTCACAAAACAAAACAAACTAGCGCAAATACATAACTCCAACTAAATCATGATGAAGCCAAGAATTCATTTCATAAGGAATACTCGGAAGAGAACGAAATCCAGGAGCATGATCATAAGCCAAATGAGATAAGAAGTCTACTGCAAACTTAGCTTCCCTATGAATGTGAGCAAAAGAGAGAGCTGCAAACTCCCTAGTAGTAGAACGGATCATCTTAATTAAAGAGGTGCAGCAAGAAGTGACAACACAATTTCCAACAATCATATCCACCGTCACCTTATTATCACACTCCACGATAAGGTTAGAGAACCCCAACGCTTTAGCCTGTCGAAGACCATAAAGAACTCCCCAAATTTCAGCCATCAAAATGGAGCAAAGGCCGATATTAGCAACATATCCCCCGCACCACCTACCTAAATGATCTCTAAAAACTCCCCCACAAGTTGCTGCCGAATTAGAATACAAAACCGAGGCATCATAATTTAATTTAATGAAGTTACTAGGAGGACAAGGCCAAGAAACCTGATTATGTCCTTCCTGGATAAAATTAGAACCATAAGTGCCCAGGATATTAGCACAAGAGGACCCATTAGAGATAGCTTCATTAATGATCGACATTGCAGATTTGTGTTTATTCTTGAAGACAAAATCATTCCGGCTCTTCCAAAGAATCCAACAGCAAGACACAAACAACTCAGGCCAGCTAACTTCATGCACAACAAGATCCTGCAGATTTAAATTGAAGTTTACCCAAGAACGAAGATCATTACAGCTCATAAAATCTTGATAATAAGCATGAGGCAAAATTAAACATCAGACTTGAGTTACTAGAAGACACCCTCGCAACACATGAAGACCATCTTCTAACTCATCCCTGCATAAAGGACAAACAGCCGAATAACTCTTGTTGGTTCATATAAACAAAAAATAAATCAATTAAATTTTAAATTTTAAATTTTAAATTGTTCAATAGGTATGAATAATCTTTATTAATCATATTTCAAATTCTTTAATTTTAATCAATCTTTACTTAATTTTATGACACTCTAATATTAGTTTAACTTTTTAAACGTTACTACTCTTGTCTTACTATTTTAACTTCCAATCCAGTTTTTTAAAGCATTGTTATTTGAAAAAGGAGATTATTAACTTTACTATACAACATAAATTTATATTTTAAAAAAATATAATATCAAAACCAATTCGCATTTTCTTGATTAAAAATAAAAGTTTTTAAATAAATTATTGAATTTCACGAATTGAAAGAAAACCATTTTGATATATTTCTTAATTTAAATTTCAACCTATAAAATTAATACAATAAATCATCATATTGCAATAAATAATTTTTTTTCTTCGTATAAAATATTACTGGAAGCTATTTTTGAACAAGATGGATTCCATAATTATTTGGCATGCTAGCTTTTGCTCAACACACTCGTAATAAAGAGTTCAGCGCAATGAAGTGTGGACTTGTTGAATCGATCAATGGTCTAACTGTCAAGTATACAATTGTTATGTTCAAACCAATTAAAACGTAATGTTCCAAAGTCATACTATGCCTACACCATTGTAATTACGTTCCAAGATTTGATTATTTCATGGTCAAGTAATTTTCCACTTGGTCAGTCAAAATTCTCAATTTTCCATTCAAATTTGCTTCGCCAAAATGTAGACCAGAAGTTTTTGTCAAACTACAATCAATCTTAACGGTTACGACTTACGACTTCTGTTGGATTTCGAAGAATTGGAAATGGATTCATCTGGCTGGAATATAATTTAAAATAAATACAAGTATGTCACATATTATTACAAAAAATTTTAGTTTCATTCAAAAATAATTATTAAACAAAACCGCTGTTGTATATTTATTAGAGTAAAATAAATAAAGAAGATATTGGTTTTTATTTAATTAACCGATGTTTAAAAAATCGAACCAAAAGTTATACTAATAGACAAGAGGTTTAAGGTTTAAAAAGATTAATTAGTATTAAACTGTTATAAAATTGATTAAAAAGTAAAGAAATTGAAAAATGATGAAAGAATATTATCTTTAGTTCTCAAAAAATTCAATTATAATTAAAAAGTTTAATGGTTAGAAAATTAATCGGTTTATTTTAATTTATAAAAATTAATTAGTTTATAAAATTAATAAATTAAGAAAACTGAAACTTATTGAATCCAAAATTTTCATTATTAAGTTTTTAAAACAACATCGTCATTACTATATCTTGAAATTTCGCAATGAAGTATGAGGAGTCTGATAATATATAGCCTTATCCTTGCATGATAAAGAAACTATTTTCAATAAGCCTATATATAGATGTGAAAGGATAATAATGATACAGATTAAAAAAAATTAAAAAAATCTACTATTATCTTATATCCCTGCAAAGACCAACTTTTTTCATTGCTATTTATACTATAAGTTTCCACCGAACGATCCTGAAAATACGATAATCTTACGATTTTATACGTCTATTGCCAGGATCGTCCCCCTACACTTCAAAAAAAAATGATATAAATACAAGCAAAAGCATCGAAATAGAAAAGGAAAAACAGTTGTAACATAGGTCAGCAATGGTGGGGAAATTAAATTTTAATTACATATTTATAATCAATTTAATATTAATTAATTAAGGTTTATAAAACAATTGGTTAACAGTTAAGATTGACTTTTAGTTATAGTATTATTAATAAATTAAAAAATATATGGAAGATGTTAACCTGTCTTTTAATTATTTTTTAAAAATAAATTATTGTTGGATTAAAAATAATAATTTCTTGGGGCATACTTTGACTGAGTTACCATATGACGACCGTTTCTATACGATGTCACTTCCTCTGTTGTTTCCTTCTCTCAGTTTACATATAAAAACAAGTCATACACATACAGCTTGGCAACTCGGAGTAGTGACACATTCATTTCACAAAAGCTAACCAGGAAAGATAAAGAGGAGAGAAAAGGGCCATGGCAGGCTTGCAAAGATCTGCGGTGTCTTTCAGGAGACAGGGGTCTTCGGGGCTTGTGTGGGACGACAAGTTTTTGTCAGGGGAGATTAACCAAAACCAAGTGTACCGGAGCAGCAAGCAAGGTGGAGAAAACGAAGAGAAGTTTGATGTCAAGCGAGAAATGGATGATGCTACGATGCGGTCTTCGAGATCACCAACCACCTTTGAACGAAACCGATCCAACGGTGGACAGCGAGGCTACCGTAACGGAAAGGTGTCCCCGGCTATAGAGCCGCCGTCACCGAAGGTATCTGCATGTGGGCTTTGCAAGGCTTTTGGAAAGCCGCCCAAGAATCATCAGAAAAGAGGCGTTCAAGGTAGATCACGATAGCTTTTTTTGGGGTTTCTTTCCAGGTCTCCAAAGACCCATTATTATATATACAAATATTTATATATGATATTAGGTTTAAGACCCCTCTTCTCCTTAAGATACACTTTCTTTCTTCTTCTTCTTCTTCTTCTTTTGGTTGTCTTGTTAAGTTATTGTTGGTAACTTTTAGATGGCAGAGATGGTTTTATGGGCTTGGGTGGACGTAATTATGTGTATATTAGTTTGGTCAGCAAGAAAATTTTGTGTTCTGTATTTGGATGTCTCTCTTTCGTTTTTTTGCTACGGTTGAACCTAATCTCTTATTATCACTGCATAGATCAGCCTTGCTTTTTCTTTTATATTATGCAATGCGGTAAGAAGATTAGAAGAGAGATATATGCACAAAATCTAGGAGAGTACGTGAATCTTCTGTTCTTTCTTATACCTATAGGCCCTCTTGTAGGGAACACAATCTTCTGTCTAATACTACTCTGTCTCATGAAATCTCAACTATTTATTTTGTAAGATCCACATAAATAAATAGCTGAGATTCATTAAACACAAGAAGACACTATAATAATAGTCTAGACTCTTCCCGTAGGCAGAGACATTTTGGTTTTGGTGACCTTGGGATCACCAAAGAAATGGTGGACTAATGAATATAGCCATTTTTGCTTGCTAGTGCCTAGTTGTTTCTTTGCCAACACCTAACCCCACTTGCATTTGCTGTTTTCTTCTGGTCCGTACCAAATAGCAATCCTAGCCTCACCAACCCTATGTGGTTTCGGTAGCTCTTAGATAAAATAAAGAGAAAGAAAGTGTATTTCTTTCACCCTTATCATGTCTTCTCCTACTAAAACATTCATTGGCATGCCAATTATCTTATACTTGTTCCTAAAACTTATAAGAATATAATACTTGAGAGCTTGTGCTTTCCTTATCCCCAACTCAACAAGAGAATTTTGGGGTTGAGATTCTTGTTTAGATGACATTATCTTCAAAATTCAGAGGATGTTGATAATAAAGTCTATCTGTTAAGAGATGGTTGGATCCTATTAGTTAGTGGTTAGGCATGTCTGTGCTTTACTGAATGCTCTACTCCAATCATGATAAGATTATTGTTCACTATTTATTTATTAGATTTTTGGTACAAAGATAATGACCCCCATTAAGCCTTAATTAGGTGGCACAACTCATCCAACCTTTGACCCAATCCTCGTAACGTTCCAAACTAATCAATTCCAACTTTAAATCTTGACGATTCCTTTTTGAAACGACAAATTTTACTGAAGTACTGCAATAACGAAATTTTTAGAGGTCTGATAGTACGCAACTTTATCTCTATATTTTTATCAATTATTTTTTATTGTATTTAAATGTACAATAATTTAAGACAAAAATAGTAGCTTTTAGTTTTTGCAATGCAAGTTGTCATGCCCACATCATTATCAAGCAAATGCCAAAAAAATAGCTATTGAAGCAACATGACATCAAGTTTGTCGATTTATGGTACAATTAATGCTTCCTTCATGAATATGCTGGAGTAATAATAGTGATGGCTCTTACTTGAAACAAATTACCATTATTAGGTCTTAATTTTGTATAACAAGGAAAATGCAAGTTGAGCTAATTAAAGTAAATGCATACACATTCTAATTGTTTAAAAGTCTATTCTAATTTGATGTTTACCCAATAATAATCCCACGGTGGTAATACAATGTCTAGAGCGTTACCAATCAAAAGGTGGTCACCACCAAAATTGTATTGAAATGCTCTAATTATCTCCATCGTGGGATGCCATATTGCACCTTTCAATTTCAACCACATACACTCAATTGGATAAATCACTGACATCCCTCACTTCAAATACAATTTTTAATTTTATTCGGTCTTTAAAATTTTATAATATATAATTTTTTATGAATAAATAAAATGTGAAAACATATAATCTTAATATATTAAATATTGTTATCATCATTAAGACTAGAGTCCTATCGGGGCACGAGTTCTAGGAAAATAGTAGATATTATATTTTTGTAAAATTAAAGTTCGGTTTGCATAATTAAAGATAATGCTCGGTTATGCATAATCAAGACGTCCACAATTAGAACTCTTCTTCAATTTCAAGCTCTGATCCGTAGACTGAAAGGCAAGTCCTATCAAATATTCAAGTGGGAAACGTCACTTTAATACTATAGTGTTGATGGGGACATATGGTACTACGTGGTAGTGATGATTTTGGATAGTTTCTTGACTCATTCTTGGGATAACATCACATCAAATTCTATATTAGATACCGACTACAAAAAATATGTACTTTACTGACGGATCAATCCGTCAATAAACGGAAGAATTATTTCAGTACAATTAATTATAGATGAAATTTGACGACAGACAAAAATGTTATTAAAATAATTGTAGGTAAATTTAACGATAGATATTTTACATATGCTTTAGTCAATAAAGTATACCGACGGAATATGTCACGAACGAAATCGTCGGCAAAGTTTACTGACGGAAGTTTTCCGACACTAAACTGAAGTTAATATAATTGCAAAGTTTTCATATTTACTAAAGGAATATATAAAGCCGTCGCAAAAAAACCTAATTTAGATTGCTTTTTTCGGACGGTGTTAGTGTTTCTGCCGGTAAATTATATTACTTTTTTCAACAGTATTATATATTCCGTCGATAATTATAAATAATTTTTTTAAAACAAATCTTGCATTAAATTTGATTTTATTATCTTATGATAAATTCATAATTTTAAGAGTTATGAATTATCTGTGCATTATAAATTAATTTGTATAAATATATAATTTGTTTAAT
>JAOTIZ010000005.1:5481084-5497225 GCA_027123425.1 Erythroxylum panamense
TTCATACCCATTCTCATTCCCTTCTACTATTATACCCATATCCATACCCAACTCTGTGCTCAAACCAAACGCCCCCTCAATCAACCACAGACCTGAAAAGTCAACTACAGCCAAAAACCAGACACTATTAAGTAGGGTAGGAGGTTACAAGTTGGTCAAGTGGCTGAGAAGAAGCCAGCATTACAATTGTTATAGCCATACCAAATGGCATTTGGAATGAAATTGTTGTAGTAAAATGTAGCAGGCGAGATATAATCGCCGTAGACGGTGACAGTCTTGGGTTTCCACCCATCGTAGCCATTTCTATAGAGGTACAAGTAGCATATCTGAAACGTGCACGGCCCATTTATCTGAAACGTGTCCGTTGAACAGCTCTCAAATGCTCCTGTATGAGGATCATCTAGTCTTGGAGCGTATACCTGTTACAATTGCAGAACGTTAGTGTATTACTCTTAAAAGAGACAAGAACAGATTGATGAGTTCAAAAAATGGGTTTCTTGGATCTGAATTCATGAACCTGATATCCATAAGCATCTCCAAATACGAGGCTAATCTGATCTCTTGTATACCTGGTCGAAGAACAGCTTGTACTTATCTTGACTGTGTAAGAACAGCTTGTGGCAACCTGCAATGAACACATAAAGGAAATGGAAAATGATGATGAAAAGGAATAAACTTTTCAATCACTATCCACTGATGGGCAGATTCGAGATTGAAGGAAAAACCAAATCAAAATAAGAGATCAGAAGTATGTGTACCTGGGTTGTGTTGATCTTGAAGGATCTGAGAGTGTGTGGCAGTGGAAGGATGAGCCTAGCTTCTGAAAGATTGAGAAAGAAAGCCAGGTAGAACAAAGAGATCATTGCTTTTCCAGTGATCATTTTCTTAATCCTGACTAGGATAAGCTTTTGGTTTTGCCTTAGAACGTGCCTGGGACTTTTGGGTTGGATCTGTTCATATAAATACAACACAGAAGAAGAAGAATTTTCTAGCAAAGAGAGGCCAGGCAGGTCATTACGTAAGACATTCTTATCTTTAGGGACAATTTTGTCCATGTCTTATAAAATTGGACTAACATTAATTACAATTTTAGTTTTTAAATAAATTATCGGTAAAATTACACTATTTGACTCAGACAAAGATAATAAAGTGGCCCAATAAATAATATAGATTAATGAGTCAAAGTCCGGGTTGAAAATAAGTCCCGATTAGTATGAATCGGGTCTATTTCAGCCTTGTGATGGGAAAACCTGATATAGAAGTTATATAAAGGTTAAGGTCTCCTGCAGTTGCTCAAGAGTTCATTCACGAGCATAAGGTCCTCTGACCCGTTAAGAGAGCTCGTGATTTGAAGCAACTATAGAAAGGCCTAACCCGTGAGTCGATGATCACTTTCTACAAAAGGTTCCGAAAGATTCGGAGACGTTTGGAACTTAAAATTGATATCGAAATCAAAGATGAAACCAAAATTCAGATATTCCGCATTACCTTCGTTTTTAATCATTTTATGTAAATCTGGAGTACGTAATAAAGCTCCCGTTACGTTCTAACACATTACACAGAAACTTTTGTGCTCTTGCCAAAGGAGAGATTGCCAGATAAATCCTAATTACAGCAACGGCTTTCTGTTAATGTGGGAATACGAAATTTCGAGTCCATCCTTGCATTAAGCTGCTAATTAAGTGTCAACTTCGAGTATTAATTGAGGCAGGTCAAAAGAGTAGGTGTGTGATTAATACAAGGACCACGTGCCAAGTTCTTCCACACCCATGACTTGTGAACAGAGACTTATCACAAGGCATATCACAGTAAGCCATCCTCATCCATCCAGTAAATAGGGTTGCAAGTGAATCGGACCTGGGACTTCTAAAACCCTAATCTCAACTTTACCAAATTGATATAAATTTAGCTTGATCATGGATTTCAAAATAGTTTGATCTAAACTCAAAATATTTATTAAATTTAAATTCATTAAATCGAATTTAAACTTAATTAATTTTAAATAAATCCAACTTAAATTCAAAAAATTTGTCAAAATTTGATCAAGTTATACTTTATACGATAACTTCAGATCAGATTGAATTACAGCAAATTTGTCATTCCTATCAATTCCCAATAATTCTCACCAAGTTGTGATTTGTATACAATACTAAAGTGGTTATCGGATGAGAATCTAACATTGGTTACCATCATATCTTGTAAGATCTGTACAGGTTACTTTGATTTATATGGGTTGCTTTTACTACAAGAGCCTAATTATCATAGGAGAGCTTGAAACATCAATAGTAGAAATTTAGAACTCAGATACCATCATTGACATTCCTGATGAATTTTGAGGCATGTTTCTGCAAGGGAAAGCCACAAATTTCATAGCCAGCTGATACAAGTTAAAATTCCAACCATTTCTTGTAGTATACACAAGTATGTGGGGAAATGACACCATCTGGTGTACATTCATTAATTCGGGGACAAACTCCACAGGGGATGGAAGCCATTGCCCCTATTTTTGGACCTGCCTTACTAACACACTTGTAGCAAACTTTCCCAACTGGAATACGAGTGAAATCACCTAAACCATTACTCTTTACTTCCATGATCTTGTCGTCCAAAACCAAAGCCCTTAAAATCTGTTCAATTTGTTGCTTTGTTAAGTCAACATTTAATGCTCCACTTCTTTTGATGGAATCATGTAACCCCTCCAAAGTAGCAATTTTCAATCGCTCAACTTGCTTCACACAAAGCTTTTTCAAAATCTCAATAAACTCTGTGTGAAGATTACCTTCAACATACCAAGCCCCTCCACTGATTTCCTTTGATGGTTCAAATTCTGCTGCCATGTAATGTTTCCTCCCCTTGCTTTGAATGTTCACCACTTCCTTTATCAGATTCTTTGCTTGAAGTGCCTTAATGGATTTATTAACCACAGTGTCTTGCAGATTGGTTTCTCGTTTCACATCTCTTGTCCAAATTCCCATATCTTGCTTGCTTCGGATCAGCTCATAAACTATGCGCTCATGTTCTGTCAGGGCCTGAGTTGAAGAATTCGACCCTGGCCGCGGCCGTTTAAGAGAAGAAGGCCCTTGCAAACGGCTCATTCCTAATCAAACAAATTGAATCTTAGATTCTCCTACACACTAACTAATAAATCAGAAGCAGAAATAAGTAACAACATAACTTCCTGTCCATCAGTGGTGCAAAGTTTCAAATTCATAGAGAAGGTTACAAAAACCAAACAAAATCATACGCTTTTGGTATATAATTCTCAAACATGTTGCGACTATACCATATAATGGCATCGCAGCAATCGACTAAGAAAATATGAAGAACAACATCCTCAATACGGCAATCCAAATAGACGAAATATAGCTGTCACAATCTATGCAAGCTCTATTAACTTCAGCCCCTAGTATTGTGCGAGTGCATGATTGTTGCATTGAATAAGCATGAAGCATGAAGCATGAAGCAAGCAGCAAGCAATTTCTTTTTCACCACAATCAAGCAGTATGACCATCACAAATCGCAAAATGATTCCTGCTTCAGTACACCTAACCCAAATATGCAACCAACAACAAGATCAAAACTTCCAATGCCCAGGGCCGAAACAGTAAATGTTTTGCCGAACTTCAACCCTGAATTCGAGAATATAAGCAAATTAAATTCTTTTTACTGAGAAACGAAAACAACCCAATTGTATAATCGAAACCCTTCAGGTGTGGAATGGCAACGCAAGAAGGAGGCGCTTCTGGGATGGATTTGAGAAAGAAAAGAAATACTGAAACTAGAATTAAACAACAGTAACCACTCCAATTCATTGACTAAAAAGGTTGGTTTCGCCTCCTACAATAAGCTAACAATGGACACTTCATGTGCACAATGACGGCAAGCTTCATTGAGGCAAAACATCAAACTTGTTGCATACAATTCAAGACAGAACCAATCACGCATGCCCAGGACCTATTAAAAGTAAAAAAAAAAAGAAAAAAGAAAAAAGGGATCGCAAGTGGGAATTTAAACTATAAGAGAATTGGAGTACGTACTAGTTAAAAGGATCCGGAACGCAGGAAATTTTGTTCCTTTGTCCGCCTAGGTTTGAAATGACAACAACGCTGTAAGGACTTCAGTGACAAAGCGTAGGAGTAGAACATTGATAGTGTAGCTTTGTTGAGCCTAATACTTATTGGGTTCAAACGTAAACTTTCGGCCTAACACAATTATAAAAAGTCTGTTATTTATAAAAAAGCCCATCTTTTTTTTTTTACAAATAAAAAAGCCCATCTAAAATTTGAATATTTTATTTCATAACAAGTACAATTTATATTTTATCACTCAATTTAAATTTTATTTTTAAAATACGGAGAAGTTTATTTCTAATTTTAACCTAACTGAGATCAGTTTACTTGTGCCCGTTTCCGTGTGTCACCTTGTACTCCTCTCTATCCCTCCGTCCATTAAAATTTTAATGGACGGATGGATAGAGAAGAGCGCAAGGTGACACATGAAAATGAAAACAACCACCTTATGCCCAACTGATTTAATGGACGGATGGATGGAGATGAGCGCAGAATGACACATAAAAATAAGAACAGCCACCTTATGCTCAACTAAACCTTCCAATTTTTATTTACTTTGTACAGTCGAGATTACATCAAATTATTCTATCGTGATGTGATTGATTTTTTTACTTTTATTTTTATTTTATAGTTTGATTTATTTCAATAATTTTTATTATTAAAAATTGCAAATAAATTAATCAATTTTTAATAAATTAAAATAAATCAATTAACTTTTATTTCACAATCTCTTTTTTAATTAAACTTTAAATTCTTTCTATTCATTTTTTCAATTTTTACAGGCATAAATTGATTTCCCTGTGGATAAAGTCCCTTGATCTCAACATCCAAGCATAATGGGAAAAGCAATCTACAATAAGCTACCGAGTTGTATTGCATTCATGTCAGCTCTCTTTTGATTATATTTTAAATTTTAAATTTTATTTAATTGATAATTAATTTTATAACTGTTTAATACCAATTAAACATTTTAAACCTTAAATTTGTTTAACTTCAGTAACTTAATTAAAATTTTAAAAGCTATAATTTATTCAAAACAAGTGATTAGTTAACTTTTTTTTAATATTAGTTATATTAATAAAAATGATATATAATATTATGATACCAAATCATATAAATATTGACAAGACTGAAAATAATATTACAGTCGCTTTTTTTCAATATTCACATTACTATTTATTTACAGATATTATATACTGCAAGTTATCTTACAAAAATTTACATCTCTAAACCATCTGATGTAGCCAAAACACTAGAACAATGATCTTTTTCCATTGATGATCCGGTGTGCTTTGTTCATGCATACATAGCCAGCCTAGTCTGGGTTGGAACGGACAGGATTCTTAAGTGTTGTCTCATAGGAAAAGCCTATAGAGCATAGCTGCACATTGCTCCATAAGTTGGTGAAGCAAATCAGTGGAGAAAGATGGTTGTTGCATCACTCTTCGCATGGACGAGAACTGGAAACTAGTGCCTGTCCTTTTGTTGTGCTTCTTCACAATCTTTCTCAGTCCTGATCAGACACTAAAATTAGTTGCAGCACGAAAGTTTTGTTCTTGACTAGTTTCTAAGTTTCTGAAACAGCTTAAGATTGCGCAAGAGAAAGCCTGTAATGACTGAATCAAAGCTTAAATTTGCTATTGAATTTCACTTCAAAGAGGTTATGCATCATTTTCAGTTCTTCCCTCAACTGCTAAACTTCTCCTTACTGCTATCACTTTACCTGTGAGGTTGAGGACACTGTAATGGAGTAACAACACCATCTCTGCACGAAAGTCTAAGATATCTTTCTGCACTTGTAATTTCTCCGCCTGACTTTCCAAGTTTGATGCTCTAATTTGCAGCTCCTAATATGCCATAAAAAAAGGGTAAATCAAGCATATATCAAAAGACCATCCAAAATGAACCGATTAGTACCTTCAATCTGATGATATAGTCTTCTTCTTTCTCATAGAAAAATGTAATAGCTTTGTTAAGTTCAGCGTCTAATAACTGAACAAACCCATTGCTCTCTCTCAGGTTATTCGCATGGAAAAGCTCTACAGCAACGATCCTTGAATAAATCAACTTCAGTTGTATCTTCAACTCCTTGTAACATATGAACTGGGCTTTCCATTCAGGGAAGGTTCTTTCAACCTCTTCGCGGAGCTTCTTTCCATACTTCATCCTCTCTGATTCTGATGTCTGTGAAGAGGGAACCTGGTGATTAGATTGTATATACTGAATCATGGACGAGGCGGGCAGCATATTCTTCAATGCCAGAACAGATACTCTTCAAAATCATCGTCGGGTTCGCTCAAACCAATAAAAAAGCCACACTTTCTAGTTAGAGCCAAACTTGAACGAATAGGAAACTAATTATTAAATCAAGGTCATTGTCCTCTGATCGTGTCCCGAAGAATGTTATGGAATCGTACTAGTTGACAAAGGCGTGAGAACATATTGGTTCGATGTTCGAACAAAGAACTTCACCTAAACAGATGTTTCGGCTTTAGTAGTTTGGATGGTCTTTCAGGCCTCGTAGCTTGGCAAACCCAGAGTCATTGCCTCATTGGTCCTATAGGTTAAAAGGAGACAGCAGCTTGAAATCCTCGTGGATTATGAATGAGGGAAGGATAGCCAAAGTTTTGAGAATTTAAGAGAAAGTCAGGAGATGAGCCTCAATGGACCTTTTCGGACTTTGAGTTGCTGCAAAAAATAAGTTTTTTTTATGTGCAACCTAACGTGTGGCTATCCTGGTTCGGGTAGTATCTGCAGATTTTAATGTTATATGTAACAAAAATACGGTGTAAATATTTTTACAAAACCTGAAGCCAGGTATTTTAACATTTGCAAGTTTTCTTGTAAATAACCCCACAGTCAAAGCGAGATATCAAATATAAAAGATGTAAATCAAATAGTGGTGCAACCACAAACACTTTCTAAGAACATTAAGAATCAATCAATCCAACTAAGTGAAGATCATTATCATCGCCATTGAGCTGATTGGTACTCAAAATTCTGTCGGAGGCTTTAACCTTACCAATCTTCTGATTCTATCCTTCTCTGTGTTCTCCAGCAGTCCCTTCAGGTATGCAGATAAGCAAAACGTTGTAAGAGAACATATAGATAATATGTAGCAAATTATACAAGTGTACACCAGGTGGAGAGAACCAAAAATTATGGAGATGTTTCAGGTATACAGGGATGATTGTAGCAAAGCAAAACAGCAAATATGCAAATCGCCTTTGCAGAATCTGCCTATTTTACATGATACAGTAAACTCACATCAGGTATGAAGGAATGGCTGCGGACCAATTGCTTACACTCACACCCGAGTTACCATACTTTAGAAAATTATAGATCTTTCATGCAAACAAAAAAAGAAGTTGCATGTGATCAAGGTCGAATGCCTCATCCATTTCAATCCATGCTAGATCAAGTGCACAACACCCCAAAAGAAATGCAACACAGTTTTGGTCAGAAATTTAGATCCTCACCTTCCAGACGATTTCATCCAGGCACAAGCATATTTTCCCATACTTGTCGAGAAAAATTCTCTCAGTTGGAGGCTTCACACACACATCTTTCACCGCAGAAGTTATAGCAAAAATGACTTCTGTCACTACAGTAACCATTCAGGAAGATGGGAATCAAAATCCACAATCCATAAACATAATAAATACGTAGAGATGCAATCAGCCCCCAATCACTCTTCCTGTGAGTGTGTGCATCCAGGGTGGAGCATCTCCCTACTTGGTATAATTCTTAGTCATTGATAATAAGATAAACAAAAAGGTGCTCCCATCATCACAGAAAACAGGGTAATATCTAAAATTTTCCTTTGGTCCCAAATACAGAACCAATACTCTGGTGGTATGTAACAGTATTACTCTGTTCAAAATTAGATATGAATAGTTAAGTCAAAGGAGCTAGAAATGATTGTACAAAGCATATCAGAAGAAATTATATACAAGGAACATCTACTCACAAGCAAGCTCATCATATTCATCCTTGCCAACAACATAAATGCTAACATCTCCAAGTACCGTGTAGACAATGTAAACTGACCTGAGAAAAACATAAAGGCAGCATTCAACAAGACAGATCAAAATAGGAAAGGGCAGTTGAATTCGTGATAATCAGAAAATAATCAAGGTCACTGATAAGAGCAGTTAAATTTTGTCATTGATAAGAGCAGTTAAGTTCTTACTTATGTGAGGCAACAAGGAGCTCTTCATTTTTCACACCTTTAAGATTATCTGCCCCAAGCTTAACTAGGAAAGATCGCCAGTGCAGCCGTTCCTCAGCTGGAACTCCACTAAACCTATAATGAGCAAAATTTTGGAACTGTTATTGCAAGATAAAACTATGAATCAAACATCACTTGAGTCCTTTAATTGCTAATGAGTGGCTTTGCAAGAAGGTTAATCCCATTCCCTCCCCTTCCCACTTTCAAAGGCTGGAAATGAAAGAAAAATGATCAGTATCATTAAGAGTGCATCTCTTTATCCTACTCTTACCACTTGAACAGAGAAGTAGTTCTACAGATTTTAAGCATTGTTCTTAATGCAACTCTCTGAATCCTTCTTTAAACTGTTAAGTTAATACAACTAAACTCTAGTTTCAATACTGCTTTGTTATCCCTCTTAATCCTAAGGGAGTCATTACATCTAAATGTGTTTAGCTTAACCCTCATGCTATGCCTTTCTAAACGCCAACCCTGAATGAGGACAGTTTAACATATGGAAACAAGAATGACCATCAAGCTACTTCTCAAAATAAGGTAGAACGCTTAACTGTTTCACGTTCAATTGAATCCAAGACATTCGAGGTTAGATAATGAGGAAACTCTTTTATAGATAAGGAGGAATAATTTTAACTGTGGCCAGCACCATATCTCTCTGTGGACACATATGTATGTGCAGGTGAAAGCATTCAGTAAGATATAACCTTGTGATGTAGGCATGTACTGGTATTCATAGCCTGGTATATATTGCATGTTTCTACTTTCACAACTACTATCATCTAGAAACTCAAAGGATCAGCGAGTTCAATAACAAAACATCCTGATTTATGCTCCTTAATCAGCGATTCCTATATATACTGTTCTGTTTCACGTCCAAATGTAGCACCTTTTTTCTTTCAAGTAGTTTCACCACACGCAGTTAACAAGAAACATACTTTTCATCACGAAATGGAAATTTCTCGCCAATAAACCCACCACACATCAATCAAAACAAAAAGGACGAAAAGCCAAACAAATTCCTGTGTTTTCTTGAGAAAAATGATAATGGGAATGATAAAATATGGTAAACAAACGGAAAACAGAGAAACAGAAAAGAGAACAGGGCACTAAATCAATCAAACCTTCAAAACCCAGAAGGATCCGAACCCCAAAGGATCCCAAAAAACGAAGCTTTCATGATAAAAACAGCAATAGAAGAAGAAGATCAAGGATTCAAAATACAAGTTTCCAGAAGTTGAAAAGTAAAAGGAAGAACGATAAGAAAAAGTGGGCTGATCGATCATGTACCTTTCGATCAAAATGTTGCCTTCCGCATTCGCGAAGAGAACTGCAAGTATCATACTTTGGGTTTTAGATTTGTGTGTTTGCGTCAACTCCCCACTTGCACGCACCTCCTCAAATTTGAACAGCCATTTATATATCTTTGATTACTTCCAAATTCCAATGATCTTGAATAATTATAAAACTTAAATCAATTTAACGGACTCCTTTTATATAAATTAATTTTTACAATTACTTTATATATTATTCCCCAAAAAAACACTAAAATAAGTTTTTTTTTGAAGTTAAAAACACTAAAATAAGTAAAAATTTTAAAATATATGTTCATAACAAAAGTAAACATGAACAAATAATCCTAAAAACAGATAAAAGAAGGTAATATTAGGAAATGAATCTCATACTAAATATAATCATACTAAATTAATCTTAGGATGTAACAAAATTACTACATCATGTTTTATTTATTTAAATTAAAATGTTTAATAAATATATATATTTATATTTATATTAGTTTTATAGTTTCTAATTTAAGTTAAAAGACTAAATTAAATCTTAATTAATTTATATAACTTTTAATTAATAAATTTTATGGGCC
Source organism: Erythroxylum panamense (assembly GCA_027123425.1). Classification (NCBI taxonomy): domain Eukaryota; kingdom Viridiplantae; phylum Streptophyta; class Magnoliopsida; order Malpighiales; family Erythroxylaceae; genus Erythroxylum; species Erythroxylum panamense. The sequence continues at coordinate 5,491,259 of JAOTIZ010000005.1, forward strand.
TCAACATTATTAAGTTGTATGAGTTTATGAGTATATTATGTAACATTGCCGTAATGTGTTTTTCTTCTTTCCTTTGAAAAAAAAAGGGAGTATATCCATTTCTCGTATCTCCAAGAAATCGAACACAAATGTATTTACTTTATCGAAATTTCTCAAATTTGTGATATTTTACAAATTAATTCAAGAACCATTTTAGTACCTTTAAGTGCGATTAGGATGACAATAAATATGATATGATTATGAAAATTAATGTTCGAGCTTAAATTTGGCTCGAAATATGATTCGTTTGAGTCTAACTCAGTCAGCATTTTTTTATTAAAATAAAAAATAATGTTTTTAAAATTTTAAACTTTACTAAATGGAACAATCTGAATTCATATATAACCTAAAGTTTAAAAGCTTTAAAAAAAAGTCTGAAATCATCACAATTTTTCATTCAAATTAAATTCATTAACTTCCGAATGAGTCAAATTCAAACCCATACTCTAATGTCATGCTTGCTTGAGACAATTACCATTCTATAGAGTATGCATAGCTTCATATCCCATCAAATGCAAGGCTGGTAGAGAATAATCAGACGCTATAGCAATGTAGATAGCTAAGGAGTATATTTTAAGATCTTTCTTCAACTGTGGTGAACAAAGAACAATGAAAAGTTTGTCATCTTAATTATATATAATAATGTCTTGCCTCCATTATTGGTGGACTCGTGCTATGTTCGGCCATAAATAAATGCAAACCACTTAAGGTCTCCGACGCGATTAAGCTTTCAGGCTTCATTTCTTCAGTTGGTACGCAAATAAAGGAGAGGAAGCAAACAAAATACTTAACAGACGAAGTGAGAGTTTTTGTAAACAACATGAAAATATTCCCCTAAACTTACGTTAAGTGGATTGACTTGGAAGCTTAGCCACTTAATATGAACACAAACACTTAACTTTCAATCAGTTGTAAAGTTTTGTAAGTAGAAAACCTTTAATCTGTTGTGAACTTTTTAAAGTAGAACAACGACATTTTTGAACCAAACAGAATTAGATACAGTACCGTTAGACGAAAACTCTAGACTCATAGTTTAAAACATTAACTCATGTAAATTTTTATAAATGGCTCGATTTAGCCTCTATTTGGTTAGGTTTATTTTAGTAAAATTTTTGTGAGTAGAACTTTTTTCTTTAAATCTTTTTTGAGAAGAACTTTTATAAGAAGCGAGTTACCTGTTTGACTATTATTTAAAAAAGAGATTTTTTGAAAGATTTTCGTAGATTGTTTAGCAACATAAAAATAAAAAAGTACTTTTTAATTTTAACTATATTTTATTTTGTAATAAAAATTATTTATGCAAATAAATATTTTTTAAAGTATATTAAATAATATGTAAAGCACAATATATTAATTATTATATAATTTTAAACTATATAAAACATAAATGAAAATATATCTAATGGATTATATATAACATAAGTAAACTAATATCAAAATAAATATTAAAACATATAAAAAATCAAATAATATTATATAAATCTTAAAATAAATATTCAAGTTGAGTAAATAGTTAAATGCATAATAAACGGGAAGATGAGTTTGTGGGTACAATATATTAATTATTATATAATTTTAAACTATATAAAACATAAATGAAAACATATCTAATGGATTATAACATAAGTAAACTAATATAAAAATAAATATTAAAACATATAAAAGATCAAATAATATTATATAAATCTTAAAATAAATATTCAAGTTGAGTAAGTAGTTAAATACATAATAAACGGGAAGATAAGTTTCTGAGTATTGTGAGAATTATGTGTAAAACATAAGGGTAAAGGGAACTAAAAAATAGACTCATTAATTGATCTGAAAAATCTACAAAAAAAAGTGCTTATTAGCCTCTCAAAAGTCCATCCAAATAGTTACTTATTGTAAAAGCAAAAGACAAAGTTACAAAAATGAATACCCTTATTAAGAGTGATTCTCAAGCATACATGACGAACTACAAAGAAGAAACTAGACTATAATTCGAAGGAGAAGGAAGGAATTGAACTAATAGAATGAAAGCCAATAACTTACCAAGATGACAGAAATGCTATAAAGAATTAATATTCGAAATGTGTACAGAAGAAACAATAAACTCTAAGAGGCTATATAGGTCCCAACAATAATGCCAATGTACTATGTATGACTTAAAGTTCCAAGTTATAAGGACTTGATTACTTATTGTAAGAGATGGACTACCTTGGCTTTGCCTCCACAAATATGGAAACTTGAAAGATAAAGCTACCCAACTCATGCACCTAATATGTCAACTATCAAATGCCCACTATTTCTCTCATCTACCTCTGGGTATCTTCACTCAAAAAGAGTAAATATACGTATAGATCAAAAGAATCCTCCAACTAGTTAGGGAGTTCTGACTATAACACATGTCTCTTTCTGATCTCCTGTCATCAATTCAGTCACAATATGCAGATTAAGATTGTCAGGAACTTGATCAGCTTACAATGATTTCAATTCTACATCTGTTTCTTAAGCCCCAACTTGGAGGAACATATGTTGGTATTTAAGTTGATTATATGTAAGAATCAAACTAAAACAGTTTCAGATTAGCATTAACAAAATGGTTGGTGCATCAAAGGACTACTTTTACTTTAAGCTATAAAAGTACTGCCATCTCATGCTCTACCCTTCCCATCTAAAACAAGCAACTCTTTTTTTGTAAGTGATTATAAAATTTGGTAATACCTAAACATTAAGGAGGATGCAATAGCCTAATGACAAAGAGCTGACTTATAACACTTGATCCGACACCACCCTCCAATATATCCCGACAATATTTAAAATGCTTTTCCAACATCATTCTAATCGTTTTCATGTCATTGTCGAATTCAAACAATCACAATTGAAGTTTTTGTCAAAATAGATTAATCAAACACTTTGGTCTTGTTTATTTAAACATGTCATCTCTTTTTCTCTTTCAGTCTTTCTCCTGCAATTAATGATAATGATTTCATTCTTCTAAGGGTCTTTTCCAAAATGAATATGAATTGTAAACTTAAAAGGAGTTGTAATGAACATATCTAAATGCCCCTTACATTTTATCTTTTAGTACTTCATGGTGCATTGTTAATGTCGTAATTCACAAATTTTATATAAGAAAATTTGCATCAAATGCCTCTATATGATTCTAAACATCGCTGATTGACGCAATTCTAAAGTCTTTTTCAGACAAGTTCGACAGAAGAAGTTAGGAGAAGTGATTTGAACTCAAAATCTTGTATTGACTTATGAAAGATAACCTCATTATTCTACCTTTCTCGCCAATAATTGAGTACGGATGTACATTGTCTCCAAGTTGAGAAATGCTACTTCGGGTCATCAGTACAAATTGATTTCCGAAGTGTAGTGCTTGAATAAGCAACAGATGTAACTAGACGATGCAATTTTTGTTCAATCCAGAAACCAAAGGATTGGTTTCTTTTCAGATCTAGTTCAATAGTTCTTAACCCCATAAAGTTGATCAAAAACTTCATTAATTTCGTCAATTTTAATCTTCTTGTGCCTCTTTTATGTGTTCAAATGTTAACTGTTGAAACTATTACTTCATCTTGTATCATTTTAAGTGTCTTTCAGAGCAAGAACTCCCACTATCCGTCATGAACAACAAGCATGTGGTGTACGAGAGAAACCTACCTTCATGTAACTAAATTGTGGTACCAGAAACTTAATTTCCCAAGGACTGCAAGAGCATTGAGCTTCGAGAACAAATAAGCCCCACTTTATTTACTTATTATACAGCTAAAGAGAGCAGCACTATCCGTATCTTTAGCTACTTTTTTTTTTTTTTTGCCTTCACGTAAAGATCGATACAGAATTATGAATGACTTAAGCAAACATATTTAAATGATAAAGTGATCCTTTCTGGATGAGCTAACAGAACATGACTAATCCATAAACTTGATTTTCACAAGGGGAAAACCTTTGGTTTTCAAATGACCATATCATGACTCAGTTGCGATTGAGAAGTTCTTCAATCATCTGCAAAGTCACCCTCTCCTCATCGTTTAAACCGTCATCAACTTCTTCTGTCACCACTTCTGGCTTGGCTGAAGAAGCAGGTGTTTTGGTTTCAGGAGCTTGTTTTTGATCACTCGTCTTTCCAAGCTCGACAGTCATAACCCAGTTCGAATCCGAATGTGATCCTGCACGCTTTTGCCAAACTCCAATGTGACAGCTCTCAGTGTCAAGCCTTAAGCAGGTTAGTGAAGGAGATGGAGTCTTGCAACATTTGCGAAGTTTCGCGCTCAGGATCGAGGAAAATGAAGTAGTTGAAGTTGAAGAAGACGATGATGAAGGGGAACCACCACTACCAGCTTGGCTTGGGGCGACAGGGAAGTTCGTTTTCGCACTGCGGCCACTCATCAGAACCGCAGCTTCATCGTAAGCTCTAGCTGCTTCTTCTGCGGTTTCAAATGTTCCAAGCCAAACCCTTCTTTTCCTGCAACGCAAAAAAAAAAAAAAAGGAAAACAAAATAAACGAATCATCTTACACTCCATAGCCAGAAAAAAAAAAGGCAGAGAAGCTCAGATACATAGATAAAGGTAGACAAAAAGGGTAGGCGTAAAAACAAGTAAATATAGTAACCGCGGAGAGGCTAGTACAGCAATGGATGACGAATCTCAGAGACCCATGAGCCCCAGTGGCGTTGCCTGACACCTCTGAACTTCTTTGATTGTACCATGATGTCAAGAACTGACCTGTTTTAATGTACTTTGAGAGAGATAGACAGACAAAGAGAGGAACACAGTTAACTTAAAAGCGGAAGTTGTAGGATGAAAATGCTGCGAGAAACTGGCTGAGGTATATATTGGCACAGTAGATGGCACGACATTAAGATCAAAGGGAATCTTGCGGTGAGCTACCCTTGGTACTGTTAATAAATGGTATTTGTAAGTGGCCCATTAGTAACATTTGTAGGGTAGAATTCACTCAATACCACGCCTTGTACTGACTCAAAGATTGAGAAGGATTAAGAGTTTAGTTTCTTTTTATCGGGGTTTCAATATACGCAGAAGATAACTTGGCAAAATCGAGAATTGACCCTGAAATGGATCAGTAGTCAGTAGTACAGGGTTACTCTTCCATTTTCAATCACCATGGAGCTAGCTTCTTATAATGCGCACGTGTGATCATACTGACACAAAACCCTAGAACAAGAAGTTGCAGTGTACCTTACATTCTCCGAGGACTGAAATGTAGGAGAAAATGGGCAAGTTTCATTTCCAAGGTTCATACGCAAGTCTGAATTCAATCACTGAGTAGATTCTATGCCGAATTTTGATTCGTGAAATTTCAACCGTAGTCCTTTGTGTTACTGCTTAGACATGTTATTTTTTTAAGGTTCAAAACAGGAATTTAGGTTTCCAAATTCTAGCCATCTGTACCATTTGAGTAAAAGCATTCATAACTTGGTTTTTCCTTTTCCATTACTGAGTATGAAACACACCATGCAAAGTTCTGGCAGACACAGTGGGGTAATGCTAGTAGTACTCACCAGTGAATCCTATTCTTAGGGTTAGGAAAATGTTTAAAGCCTGTTTTTTTTTTCTCTTTTACCAAAATTCAAATATCAAAACAAAATATTGGCGCATATTTTTAATAAACAATTTAGTAAATCAAATTCCTAAAATTCAATTTAATATTTAAATAAAATATTTGAACCACCCTTAAAAAATGAAAAATATTCGAATTATTATTTATTTTGTAAAGTAGGTAAGATATCAAGTGCTCACTAGTTAGCACATGAAAGTGAAGTCAAGCAATGTTATGAATACCGTACCGGCTTCGGTACCGGATTGAGCTCTGGAACGGAACTGTACCGGTACCGGTCGGTACCGGGTACCGTTTCGGGGTATTTTGTAAATTTATAAAATAGTCCCTAAACTTTTTAAAAATTGCAAAATAGTCCA
>JAOTIZ010000005.1:5525563-5540972 GCA_027123425.1 Erythroxylum panamense
CAGAGCGTCGATTCTCCCAAGTAAACGGAGGACCCTCAGCCCCCAAGTCATATAGTTGACAGTCCATGAGCGCCTGTCGAAAGCCCTTTATCAGTGCTCTAGGATGAGTATGATGGCCTTGCTTTTTCGAAGGAAACATGATGTCATTGAAATCGCCGATGACACACCACGGTAGAGCTGATTTATTATAAAGCTGTCGAAGTAAATCCCACCCCATGCGTCTGTTGGACCGCTATGGGAACCCATAAAAACCCGTTAAACGCCAACGTCGAAGTCCGTCAATAATAGCTCAGTAGTTGGGCCGTGTCCTTTTCTTTCCACAATAAAGCCAAACCTCCTCTGGTTCCAATGGGATCAACAGCAAACATACCACTAAAGCCGAACTTAAGTTTAATTGATAAAATTTTTTCTCTGGTGATTTTAGTTTCCATCAAGAAAATAAAATTGGGTCTCTTCTCGGACACCATGTCCTATAATACTCGCACTGTTCGGGGGTTCCCAAGCTCCCGACAGTTCCAGCTTAATATACTCATAGCTGTCGGTGAGCTTCGGAAACAAAGCCCACCAAAGTCAAGTTTTTTGGCCCAACCTCAAGGGTACTTGGGATAAATTCCTCTTCCATGTCAGCATGTGCAGACGTTGTTGCATCTTGGAGGCGTCTGCGCTTAGGATCCAGAACGTTGATTGTGTCCGTTGTAATATAAGGCAAGATGGCAACATTTTCGCGAATCCCCTCTGTCACGTCATTTAATTGATTCTGGTCATTAATAATTCGTGATCCACCATTGATTTGCTGATGAGGGCATATTTGAACCCCCTGATTTTCTGCCGTAATATTAGTCTTTTCCATGCCCATAGATATCGCCGGATTTACTACCGGTATTGCCGGAGCGTCTGCGATATTGTCACTGAAAGCTGCCGGAATATCATTTTCCGACCGTAGCCATCGATCTCCAATCTGAGTTGTGCGCCTAGATTCCGTTTTTAACCATGGGCCATATGCGAACCGTTATCGAGGAATTGGTGGGTGGTCATATAGAAGAGGACAAAACCGATCCGTATGTCCTACAATGCCACATAAGTAACAGAAAGTATTCAGTCTTTCATATTTAAAGTCCAGACAAACTTTGTCCCCTTGTGGTCGCTTCACAAACAGTTTTCGCTTTAGAGGTTTTCTGATATCAAATGTCACTTTAATTCGCTTGAAGTCTCTCCAGATATTCAAGAAGTTTCGGGAGTCTGATTCCACATGTTTTCCAATATAGTTACCAGCATCTACTGCAATTCTTTCCGGCATAAAACCATTAGGAATATTATGAATTTGAACCCATAATTCTAAATGTACCAGTTCGACTTGGCGAGGATTCTCATGGGGTTGTAGTCGATGCAAAAGAATGGGAATCTGCTGATAATTCCATGGACCATCTCGCATAACTCTGTCCACATCGAGGGAATGGAAAAACTGAAAAATGAAGATATTATTTCCTAGTTCTTTAATCAGTACCCCTTTGCCAGGACGCCATACACTAGCCATAATCTGTTTGAATACCAGAAAGTTAATCATCTTCTCAGTTACCAATCTCCCTACGACACAGTGTTGCCATTCAAGCCCTGTTACCCCCTGATCTTCGTTAGCTGTATCCTCAGTATATTCCAATGTACCTTCGTCCTCCTCGATGTTCAGGCGATGGTATATCTCATTCACCAGTCGATCCTCGTCAGATGTCATGATCGCAGAAACGTATCGGTGACAGGTTGAGTGAAAGAAAACTACCAGTACTAAAAACCGACGAGCTAGTCGAGCGTAGATTTGCGAAGAAGAAGGAAAAGCTTGTTATCTAGAAACAAGAGGAAAAAGGTCTCAACATAGAAGACAGAACTTCAAAATATAGCTTTTTAATAAACTCAAGTTTGAAGCTGTTCAAAAAGTCTCTCAAATAACTTTTTCGATAGATTTTTCAAATTAATTAATAAGTATTTTTTAAACTCCTTTTGCCTTTATATTTTACACATAATTTCTACAACATTCACAAACTCATCTTCACATTTATCTTGTAAACTCATTTTTTCTATTACAATAAAATGCATAATTTATTATGTATTTAACTATTTACTCAACTTGAATATTTATTTTAAGATTTATATAATATTATTTGACTTTTTTTATATGTTTTAATATTTATTTTTGATATTAGTTTTATTTATGTGATAATCCATATAAAAGATTTGGTTAAATGTATTTTCATTTATGTTTCATATAGTTTAAAATTATAAAATAATTAATATATTGTGCTTTGCATATTATTTAATATATTTTAAATAATATTTATATGTGTAAATAACTTTTTTTACAAAATAAAATATAGTTGAAATTCAAAATACTTTTTATTTTTATGTTATCAAAGAATACTGTATGAAGCTCTTTCAAAAAAATTCTTTTTTAAATAACAATTAAACAATTAATTGGTTTTTTAAAAACTTCCTTCTTAGAAAAATCTTCAGAAAAAATTTTAGTGCCAAAAATTCTATTAATATAAGCCCATCTAAAGACACTATATCTCGGCTAAAACTTGCTTACTTAATAACAAACCACGTTCAACATATAATACAAAATAAAGTCCCTTTTGTGTACATAGGTATACATTGATTAGTCCGTGTACTCGTGTATAAAAAAAACAAAAGGAAACTTCTCAAACATCAATTCTGATAATTAAATGTCCCCGTAACGACTAACGAGTGTCTAAGGATCTTCCTAACATTGTTAGTTTAAATTTTAACGCTAGAAAACGTTAAAGTTTCATAAACTTGACGGAAGAAAGGGTCTTTTAAAATAATATTCTTTACCGTGGTTTAGTCAAAATCTGGAAACATATGAGTGGTTTCTTATAACGGGTCAACTTATGAACCTAAAGTCAAATATTTTTAGTGGGCTGATTCAGATTCGGAATTAATTAAAAAATATTTTATACTTTTAATTTTAATATTCAACCATAAAATAATTTTAATTTTAAATAAACTTTAATGATGACATTAAAATTAATAAAATTTTATGTAATAATGATAATAATTTATTTATTCTAAAAATAAAATGTTTTTCTAAAAACTTAATATCCCAAATTTAGTTTATTTTTCAATAATAGAAGATATAATATATTAAAATTTTCATGTGAGATTTTAAAATTTATTTATTAATAAAAATAAAATTTGTCTTCTTATGTTGTGTTTGGTTACTGTCTCCAATATGTAGAGGCGAAATGAGACAAAAATTTGAAAACAGAACAGAACAAAAATTGGAAACAGTGAAGTGTTTAGTTGTGATGGACAAAACAGATAAAACTGTCTTCGTCTCGAGGATAGAAATGTGTTTAGTTGCAGTTGACATAACATAAAAACAGTGTCAATAACTAAAGTACCCATGTAGTATAATATGGTTAGAAATATATAATTCATTGATTATTTTAAAACGAATGATTTATATTAGTAAAAAAATTAACAAATAATAATAATGACAATAACAATAAGAAATTAATTTCGTATAAGAAAGAAAATTAATAATAATAAAGAATTTAATAATCACAATAATAATAAGAAAATTAATTATGAATAATGATGATAATAAAAATAATAATAAGAAAATTATTTTTGTATAATAATAACAATAATAATAAGTGTAAATTTTATAATAATAATTAATAATAACAGCAATAATAATAATAATAATAATAATAATAATAATAAGGAGTTTAATAATATAATTAAGAATAAAAAATTGTTTATATAGGAGAGGGGTATTTCTAGAAATTGCTTATGTATTTTGTTTCTGTCCCCAGAATAAGAAATCTTGTATCACAATTTTGAAAGGAACAAAAAATTTCTATCTGAGTTGAAATAAAAATATATTAGAACAGTAAGTAAATACTGTCAGACACAAAAATTTTTATATTTTTGTCATTTATCTCCGTCAACGAAGATATCAACTATATCTCACTTTCAGAGTGACCCACAGCAATTTTTATGGGTCCAACTTATAGAGAAAACAGGGATAGGATCCAGATCCAGATCCAGATCCACTTTCAATTATTTATGTTTAGGACACGAAAACGGAATCGTGGCAGATAATACTTGGTTGTTGTAAATATGATTAACTAAGCTCGCGCCATCTGCGGAAATCCAAACGCAGCTAGGCGAGATCTGATCTGGACATGTATTCGTTTTGCAGTCGTTGGATCTTCCATCAAATGACTCAAGTCTTGTCGGCAAATCAAGTTAGTGTCTGAATGTTACACGTGTATGCCCTGATACGGACAAGTATCTGCAAAGTCTTTTCAGTATTAAAAGCCTTTTTCCTCACAAAAGAGAGGTTAAAACGTAATAATAACAAATGATTAAGAAACCAACGCCCGATTAACTTTAAAAATTTTAAAATGTTTTATTTTTTAATTTAGTTTTAAAATTTTTATTTAATTTATTTTAATAATTCTTATTATTAAAATTTAATAAATTCTTAAAAATTAAAATTAAAATTAATTAATTTTTATTTAATAATATCTTTTAAAATTAAACTTCAAAATATTCAATAAATTAGGAAAATATATTTTAATCATATTTAAATTTTTAATTTTATTTAATCTTTAGTTGAATATTTTAAACCTTAAATTTCTTGTCTCACAAATTTAACTTTCAACCCAATTTTTAAAATATTAATAATACAATAATTTATATTTAAATGTTTAGATCAAGTTAAAGATAGTGTCGTATTTAAATTACTAAAAATTAATGCTTTACTATTAAAAAAACGACAATATTTTTGAATCTAGAGTTTAGAAAAATATAGAAATCCACTTATTATAATCTAACAAAATATTTCAATTGAAGTCCTTTCAATTAGCAATAATAAAGTTGTGTTCAAATTTAATTAACATATACATTGACTTAATATATGATTAATTAAATATCAATTTCTAAATTTTTAAGACTTTAATTTATTGCATTACTATTAATTTATTTAAAAAGTAGATATTTAAAATTAAACTTAAGACAACAATTTTCTTTTAATCTTTATTTTGGACACGTGATATTACATAATAAGCACTATACTAAAGAAAATTTATGCTAGAGATGGCTGAGGCTATGTGTGTGTATATATATATATATATTAGAAATTAATTAATTATGTATTGTGTTTATTATAAGACTAGTATTTTGTCTTTTTCTCATTAAAATTATTATCTTATATAATAATAATACTCCCAATTCTGAGTTCTGATACTTGGACAGACGAAGCTACATGGTTGGTGTGGTGACGGTCTTGATGGACTTTCTTTAACGTTTAGGATAGTCTAGAGTTTCGAACCCTTTGATTGCGACGATATTGACCGCCACTCAACATTTACATCACCTTTTTACACTTCAACGTTGTATTGATCATATTATTTATGAAATTTGATGTATTGTAAAAAGTTCTAGAAGGAAAAGAAAAAGAATTATATATATATATATTGAGAGGCAAATAAAATAAAATTTATAACTAAAAACTCTAATGCAAAATAAATATCCTTCATTTTAAGCCAAAATTTAATTGTATTTATTAGCAATTAAGACATAAACTAATTACAATTTACAAGCCATGCGTATAAAATTCAACTCTCGTATCTATAAATTCAATTACAAAATTAGCATACTTTGTGACCAAAATGTTGCGAGTTAGAGTTATGAAAATAAATTTTTTTATAAAATGCAAAAAAAAATTGATGTGCACTAAATTTGCGCTTTTTTATTAGTCTTAGTGAGGAAAGATTTGTTTTTGGCAATGACCTTAATAAGATTTATTACACTAAAAATACTTATTTAAGGTAAACTTGTATTAAGGACTTGCAATATGTTTTTATCACCGAGAACTAAATGTAGTATAGAGATTTCATGTTTGGGAAGTAAAGGATATTGTGGCTTTTATTAGCCGTGATTTGCTATAATCAAGAACGTAAGGTATTAAAAAAATAATTAAAAAGATATTAATTATATAATTAATATTTAAGTATTATTAAATAGACAATATATCAATTGTCAGTCGGCTCCACCTCTAGGGAGCTTCTTTCTTACATTTCTCTCTCAATTTCACCCTTTTCACACTCTTCAACTTTATAAATTATATTATCTTCACTGTATATATATAAGCTCAAAGAGCCTTCATCGGATCACAGATCTTGTTTTCCAGCTGTGTCTCTTTGAGTGAAGGTACTGTTGCTGATCTTCTTTTCTAGTTTGACACCTGAGTGATCTCAAATCTGTGGGTTAGAAGATAATTTACCGTGAAACTGTTCATCATCGTCATCCTTTCTGTGTTATCTTTTCTGGGTGTTTTCTCCTTTTCCTTTCTGATGTGTAGTTTCAGAAAAGTTTTGATCTTTTTATGAACTGATCTTAACCTGTGCTGCTAGTTCAATGCACGAAACTAAGGCGTAGAACGACCATCGTCATCCATTTTGTGTTTTCTTTTCTGGGTATTTTCTTTTTCTTTTTAGTTGTTCGGTGCCCAGTTTCAGAAGAGCTCTAAGCTTTTATCAACTGATCTTACTCAATACTGTTAATTCATTGCTACGAACTTAGAAGGAAAAGTAGATGTAAAGAGTGATCTTTTACGTTGAACTTTTCTACGCAAAGAGTATTAAATCACAGTCACAGTCGTGCACACACAAGTGGATGTATTCCTAGCGTGTATGATCATGGGATTGTGTGCTTCGATGGATTGATTTATTTTTAGGATATTACAGGTGAAAGATGGCGCAAATATTGCTTCACGGGACTCTGCACGCCACGATCTATGAGGTGGATAAGATTGAAAGTGGAGGACGACCCCACTTCTTCAGGAAGGTATAAATTTTATTTGTTGTTTTCGGTTTCTTTTAGTCGATCTGAATCAGTTAATGCTATTTGTTATCTATATAATCGTTAGTTTTAATCTGTGATTTGCTTGGACTTGAGTGAGAAATATTCTGCAAAGATAATGGTGCTGTCTAGCATACTTTATGTAGTCTATTTCTTTTTTTGCGGAAATTAGTAACATGGTTCTTTCCTTTTTATTTCTTTGTTTGGTAGATTTCGTCATTTTCTGACCCTTTTTTGGGGTTTATTTATTATGACAGAAATTACTTAGTTTCTCTGGTTGATTATTACAATTTCTTTTTGAGAACAGAGGGACTTGTTTGTGCAATGGGTGATGAGCTGCTTAATACTCGAGTAATTGTTTTGTGCTCAAAGGTGACTTCTTTTTGTTCGCTGACAGTGTTTTCAAGAACCCTTTTGGCTTTCCTTCTCAAGATGGAAAAAGACTTGCATAATGAGGTTGATGTAGAAGTGTTATTGTTTTTCAAACTGTTATCCTGTTCAAAAATATCTGTGTTGATGTTAAACCTCAGGATTCTTTTTTCAGTTTATCCTTTTTGAACTTTAAACATATTTTTAATCTTATAAACATTGTCTTGCAATCTGAACTGCTTTTTTACCTTTATCATCGGAATTTTTTTTTAAAAAAAATAATGCCGATGCTAGAAGTTCAATATGGATGTGATTCTCTATGTTCCTTTACCATCTTTAACATTGCACTATTGGATTGTACCGTAATTGTTGTTTTGCCTTTTGAAGCATCACATCCCCTTAGGCTTCTCTGTAAATTCATTTGTCTTTGTGTTATGAGTTCTGTTGGACTTCATATAATGTTCTTGTAGATGATACAATGATCATTAGCTTCTGCGGACACAGAAAATGTTTTTGTTTGTGAACAGGAGTGTAAATCAAACTGCATATTTTCATTTCTTCTGTGCAAGAAATAAAGACGTGTTACATGAATTTACTCTTCTTGGTTTTGTTTGTACTGGTTTGGTCTGCACGTTAAACCTTACTGAAACGCTGGATAACTTTCTCGCCTCATTAAGTTACATATATTTTGTGGTAGATTGTATATTTAGTGTTTGGTCATACCGAAGGTTTTATCCAACTGCTCTCGTCGAATGGTGTCTAACTTGAATTCCACCTGGTACTTCCTTTGTCTACCCTTTATAGCTTATTGAAGGCTTTTCCTTGCAGCTCATGGAAAACATTCAGGAAACTGTTGGTGTTGGTAGTGGAATTAGTAAACTCTATGCTACTATCGATCTGGAAAAGGCTAGAGTTGGGAGAACCAGAATACTTGAAAATGAGCGTACAAATCCTAGATGGTATGAGTCATTTCATATTTACGCTGCTCATTTGGCTTCAAATGTCATATTCACTGTCAAGGATGATAACCCCATCGGAGCAACGTTAATTGGAAGAGCATATGTCCCTGTTGAAGAACTTTTGGATGGGGAAGAAATCGATAGGTGGGTTGAGATTTTGGATGAAGATAAGAACCCTATTCATGGAGGCTCTAAAATTCATGTGAAGCTACAGTTCTTTGACGTTACAAAGGACCGTAATTTTGGTCGGGGCGTCAGAAGTCCTAAATTTCCTGGGGTACCTTACACATTCTACTCACAGAGACAGGGATGTAAGGTTTCTCTGTACCAAGATGCTCATATCCCAGATAAATTTATCCCAAAGATCCCTCTTGACGGTGGAAAGTACTATGAGCCCCACAGATGTTGGGAAGATGTTTTTGATGCCATCACAAATGCCAAACACTTGATCTATATCACTGGCTGGTCTGTTTACACTGAAATAACCTTGATAAGGGATTCTAGGAGGCCAAAGCCTGGAGGAGATATCACTCTTGGTGAGCTTTTGAAGAAGAAGGCAAGTGAAGGTGTTAGGGTCCTTATGCTTGTTTGGGATGATAGAACCTCTGTTGGATTACTGAAAAAGGATGGACTGATGGCAACCCATGATGAAGAAACTGAACAGTTTTTCCGAGACACTGATGTCCACTGTGTCTTGTGCCCTCGAAATCCTGATGATGGTGGAAGCATAGTTCAGGATCTGCAGATCTCTACCATGTTTACTCATCACCAAAAGATTGTGGTGGTTGACAGTTCATTGCCTAATGGAAATCCAGAAAGGAGAAGAATTGTTAGTTTTGTTGGGGGTATTGATCTATGTGATGGCAGATATGATACTCCCTTCCATTCCTTATTCAGGACATTGGACACTGCACACCATGATGATTTCCATCAGCCCAACTTTACTGGGGCTGCAATCACAAAAGGTGGTCCAAGAGAACCTTGGCATGACATCCACTCCAGGCTTGAAGGACCTATTGCTTGGGATGTCTTGTTTAACTTTGAGCAGAGATGGAGAAAACAAGGTGGTAAAGATCTACTTGTTAAGCTGAGAGAGCTGGAAAATGTCTTCATCCCCCCATCTCCAGTTATGTATCCTGATGATCGTGAGGCATGGAATGTCCAATTGTTTAGATCCATTGATGGTGGTGCTGCATTTGGTTTCCCTGAGACACCTGAAGATGCTGCAAGAGCTGGGCTTGTCAGTGGGAAGGATAATATTATTGACCGAAGCATTCAAGATGCCTATATTAATGCTATTCGCCGGGCACAGAATTTCATCTACATTGAAAACCAGTATTTTCTTGGAAGTTCTTTTGCATGGAATCCTGATGGCATTAAACCTGAGGAGATTAATGCTTTGCATGTAATTCCTAAGGAACTTTCACTTAAGATAGTCAGCAAGATTGAGGCAGGGGAGCCGTTCAGAGTATATGTTGTTGTCCCATTGTGGCCTGAAGGAATCCCAGAAAGTGGGTCAGTTCAGGCAATATTAGATTGGCAGAGGAGGACGATGGACATGATGTATAAAGATGTGGTGCAGGCTCTTAGAGCCAAGGGAATTGAGGACGATCCTCGAAACTACCTGACTTTCTTTTGCCTTGGCAATCGTGAGGTGAAGAAGCAGGGAGAATATGAGCCATCAGAAAAACCAGAACCTGATTCTGATTATATAAGAGCTCAGGAGGCTCGTCGTTTCATGATTTATGTTCATGCAAAGATGATGATTGGTGAGTGATTGCATTGACTTCTCTTGTTGCTGAATGTTTACCTGATCCACCTCAGTTGGTTTGTGGCTTCAATCTTGCTATTGTTCTGTGCTATTGCACCGACAACCTATAGTTGGAGATCTTTTAAGGCTTTCATAGGATGTCTGCAAAGTGCATATAATTAGGAATACATCTTAGATAGGAATTGAAATAATTTTTCTTAGGATATTTAACTCTAGAATCACTGTCATACATCTTGTTCCTTCAGACTTGTATCATTTCTTTGTTGCTTAGAATTCAGTTTAATGATTTTCGAAATATGGCTTCTGCAGTTGACGATGAATATATCATTGTTGGATCTGCCAACATTAACCAGAGGTCAATGGATGGTGCTCGAGACTCTGAAATAGCTATGGGAGCCTACCAACCATATCACTTGGCAGCCAGGCAACCGGCACGAGGTCAAGTCCATGGTTTCCGCATGGCATTATGGTATGAGCACCTTGGAATGCTCGATGACACCTTCACTCATCCAGAAAATGAAGAATGTGTCAGGAAGGTGAACCAAATTGCTGATAAATACTGGGACCTGTTTTCAAGTGAGACCCTTGAGCATGACCTACCCGGTCATTTACTCCGATACCCTATTGCAGTCACCAATGAAGGAGATGTAACAGAGCTGCCTGGAACTGAGTGCATCCCAGATACTAAAGCACGAGTTCTTGGCACCAAGTCTGATTACCTCCCACCTATCCTTACAACTTAACAGGAACTCAAACCCCGTCCACAAGAGCATAGCAACTCTCCTCGTTCCTGTTTGTGTTTGAATTATTATGATTAGCAAAAAAATAAGTAAAAGCATTGCCTGATCCCGTGAAGTTGGTTTGCCGTGTTCTGCTTTTCTTTTTGATGTTCTCGCAGTATGCTTAGTTCAGGATTTACCGAGATGTATTGATGCTTTTGTGTGATAACTGATGCTGACTGATCGGAGCTCGTGTTTCTGTTACTTTTTGTATCTGTGTATTAATCATATAATGATAGCTTGTGTTAATCGTTGTTAAGTAATCGATTACGAGTTGAACGCGCATAGAATTTTCTTGGATGAGTCTCTTAGTCTCAACGCTTGTTGATCTACTGCTTTTTATCCAGAACTACGGGACAAGTAGCCAATCAATCCTATAACGGTACTTGAATGTGTGTAAACTGAGGCATTACTTAGAAGGCACGTGTAGAAGAAGCCGAATATGCTCAGGAAACAAGAGGCGTGCAGATCCAAAAATAAAAGGAAACTGGTAAGGAAGACAAAGGATCTAGTCGTTAGGAATCATTAAATTGGAATTTCGTGTCTAAATCACGTTCAAGGTCATGGAAACCATTAATTACTGGTACGTGAAACACGTTCCAATGGGAGCTTTTTTATGCAACAGCGACACTCATCAAGAAGGGTTCACGAACCTTATAAACCATGCACAAGTTTGGGCTTAGCTTTGTCCTTTTCTTATGTAAAACGAGCCAATTCATAGTCGGCTAGTGTTTATTCTACACTTGGCAGTGCAAGAGTAGAAGTGATTCTAACATTTGCTTCTACGTGTCCGCGAGAATTGATTGATATGCAGAGGTTCTTTAGCAGCTCGGAGATCCTGTGATCGTTAAGCGTGCGTGAGTATAACCTGGAAAGGCCAAAAGGGTCGGTCCCCATCGGCGTTTTCGGGCGCTTCTCGGAGTCCAATTCTGGTGGGGAAACTTATGTTATGTGTACCTTCACAGCATCGTACGACACTTTGGGAGACGAAACATTTTAACCCGACAAGACACTTGGCAGATGCCATCTCTTCATAGAGTTCTGGTCTTGTGAATTATTGAGTCAATTCCATGTCTGACACGACACATGGAGCTGATCGGTTGGTGTCCAAGTGGAAGGGAGGAGGTTCATGCAACATTCATGTCTCTAGCTGTGTGAGCGGACTAGTTGCAGTTGGAGGTCCTTTAATGCCGTCGTATCCTTGTAGATATTCGCTGTCTGTAACGTATAGTAAAGCAAGACTAGAAAACATAATGTCTTGTGGACGTGTGGTCGAGAGAGATGTCAGAAATATCTCTTCCACCCATCAATGGTTAGGTTTTATACATCGTATTATTCTTTGGATTCACAAACTTACAAATTTCTAAACTTGGGGTTGATAAAAGTGGGGATGTGATCTTCTGTACTTCATAATCTGTATCAACTTTGTGTCAAGTCATTCCAACCTTTTATTTATGTGGGATCTACATAAATGAAAGGTTGAGATGACTTGATACAGGGTTGATACAGGTTATGGGGTATGACGATTTGATGTGATAAAAGTGAGAAAGGATATATATATAGTTGAAAAATGAATCTTCTAACTTATCCCATAATACTTAGTTCATAAAAATGGTAGTTTTTTTTTTTTTTAGGTAATATAAAAATGGTAGTTGAATCTTAACTTTTAGATGGTTATTCTTATTTTGATTATAACTTTTTTCATGTGGTGAGATACTCTTCCAAGTTGATGATCCAAAGTTTGACCAAAAACTCCTTTTTCATAACCCCATTTTGATTTGACCCCGAACAAACCTCACCCACCTTCGACGGTCCTGTTCCTTTCTTCGGCCTCTTTCACCTTTCTTTTGCACTGCCTTTTGCGTGTGGGTCACAACTAACGAACAAACAAATCCTAGAGAAACAAATCACGTTCACACTCTTCAAAGTTCAAACTCGATAAGCCACAAGAAAAGTCCAGACCGTAAAGACCTCCATTATATATAATAATGATAAGCCCCGTGGAATCTCACTGCACATAACCAACTTGTACAAACCAAACTAACCCAACCACTTCGTGCCCATACATTGAACTCTCTCATGCTCTGTTTCTCCTCTCTCTTTCTCTTGTAAGTTTGTTTTGTACTGTGTTTGCTTCTGTTGTTTTAACATGGCGTCTATTCTAAGCTCCCAAGGTTTGGTCTTCGCCACCGCCATGGTAGTCTCCAGTACAGCACTTTATCTTGCTTTTTCCAAGCAGAAAAGTCTCACCCACCTCTCCAAGAATGACGATTCTGAATCTTCAGCCAACAACTTGCGCTCTTGCTTGTGCACAGGTACATGGGTTTTCCTTCTTCTTGCCAAAACTAGAAAAAGTTTTGATCTTTATGGGAACTTAACTTTGTCTCTGCTACTTAGCTCTGTCTCTGTTTTTGCTCTGTTCAGAGGGTAAGAAGAAGAAGAAGAAGAAAAGAGTGCGATTTGCAGACAATGTGAAGGACACAAAAGGGAATGGAAAAGAGTACAGGAAAAAGATGGAGAAATACTTGATCGTCGGTAAAGAGAAAGAAAACCCAGTTCCAGGATTTGAAAGAAGTTGCAGGGATCAAATCAAGAAATTGCCAGGTAACAGGATTGTTTTGTACAGTGGAATTCTCAGGGACAGAGTTCACAGAATGGAATGCTCATTTTGACCTCTGAGTAATTTAGTCAACTAGATTATTAGTTTAAAAAAAAATATTTTTTGGTGTTTTTTGTGTAAATATTAGAGTTTTGTCCAAATTCTGAATTTTTTAATGCAAGTAATTGGCAAAGCTCTGTATTTCTCCATATTAAATTGTCAATTTATAATTGCTAAAAAGAATTTTCAAAAATAGCGTGTGGATGACAAATATCAGCGGATATTCTAGAAATTTTCTTTTGCTTGGATCCCTTTTTTCCATTTATTATCTCATATTATGGAAAATATTTTAACTTAATTTAATAAATTGGTTAGCATCTTCATTCGGTAGAGATAATATTGCATATTATTGGACCTTTCTAAATTTTCCGTGTTAACGAAGTATTATTATTTGCAATAAATTAGGTATTGCACCAATTGCATATAAATTATAGGTTTTGATACTTAATAAAAATAATTACAATTTACTTAGGCAAATATAAGTATAAATACTTCAAATGGATCAAAAATTGCGATTTAAAACACAAAATTTTAATTAGCCAATCTTTTCAAAATTGATTAAAAATAAAAAATTTATATCAAAATTATAAAAATAAGGAAAATGAAAATGAATTTTCTCTTTTTATAAGTAGAAATAAATAATGAGTTTGAACAATATTTTATAATAAAACTAAAATTTAATTGATTAGATAAGAGCTATTTTAAGCTGGTTATTCCAATTAACCTATTCCAATCATGTTCCATCACAAATACGACAATTAACTTTAATTCAACTCTGTTTTGTCATAAATACGATGAAACAAGTTAATTGGAACAAAGAATCGGCCACGTCAAGAACATGCTTAAGAAAATTTTACAAGAAAATGTTGATTTCGAAATCAAATGGATACCGAATCGAAGCAGAAAGAAATTTTCAAAACAATCAACTAAGGCTAAGCTACAGAGTCAAGATCCGTACGCCGTGACGGGTAAAACAAATGGACCACTCAATGAACAACTAGTGCATGAAACAATGCAAGTGGGCAAGTTGTCTAGGTAAGCCAACAAGTTTGACCCAAACCAGGCTTCTCATAACCGTAAATATGTCTCTTCTCTTGTGTGGATAAGATAGGGATTAGCGCCCGTTTAGTTATTGACTGGTCAGTTATTTTGTAGCTGATTAATCAAAATAAGCTAATTGGCTTTATCAGGAAGTCATTTAATTTGTTTAATTATTGACTAGTTAGATTGGCTGATTCAATCCAATAAGCTCATTTTCAATCCAATAAGCTAATTTGTGAAAAACTCTAGATCTAAAATGTTTTGGACTAAACAAATGAATTAGTTGTTTAGCGATGACTATTCTACCCTCAATTTTTGGTTGATTTTAATTATCATTTATTGCTAGTCATGTACGGTGGTGACTTGACATGAAGTTGGTTCTCAACTTTTTTACTAGTTCAGTGGTTTTTTTATTTCTTTGCATGAGTAGTTGAGTTGGGTAACAGTTGGGTTTGTTGTTTAGACAGAAAGACAGGAAAAAGATGATATCTTGTTGGAGGTTTATCGACCCATCTTTTATGGTAGACAACACAAGGTATAAAACTAGAGATAAGATTTACTCCATGGCACTTACCCAGCAAGTGAATGCTCGTAATGGAGACAGTTGCAATGAGAAAGTTAAGGTGTCGTCGTTGACTCTGGTTGGGGTGGTCTTAGTGTTGCTAATCATCTCTGTAGTCAGGATTCCCAATTTCATACTTTGTTGGTGATAGATTAAGGAATTTTTTTATAGATGTTCTTGTAATAATTTTTGTGTTTAACCATGGATTTTGCTTTCTGGGTTTAGATTTTGTTGTTGATATTATTATTATTATTATTATTATTATTATTATTATTATTATTATTAGATTTTGTTGTTGTTGTTGTTGTTTTTGTTATTATTATTATTATTATTATTATTATTATTATTATTATTATTATTATATATTATATGTTTTTATATAGA
>JAOTIZ010000005.1:5544794-5556459 GCA_027123425.1 Erythroxylum panamense
AATTATAGATATTTTTAATTTATTAAATAATAAAATTCATACATATTATATGAAAAATACTAATATGATGTAGCTCGCTGCATCATTTATATTAATAGATAATTTAAAGTTGGATCATCATCATCATCATCATTATATTATGTTTTTTATTAAAGTTATAAACTTAATTTTTATAAAATTAAATATATAAATATAAATTCTTATAAGAATATTCAACAAAATATTAAGAAATAAAATATTTATGCCCTTATAAAAATTTTAAATTATATCCTTATAAGTCATTTTACATGTCAATAACTACTACTAAATAATTAATTTTATCAAACATCTTTAATAAACAGTTGATATTATCCGCTGGTCAAATCACTGATAGAATCAGTTATCAGTTAACTGTTGATAAAATTAGCTAACAGCTAACGCAATCCGTTGTTTGCCAAACAGGACCATAATCAATTATTAGCTAACAGCTAATACAATCAGTTGATTGCCAAATAGGGCTTACATATCTATTCGGCCCGCCCCAATCTTATTTGGTCCGAATTAATAGAACTTTAAATTAGGGTTGGCTCAATTTAAAGTCTTAAAAATTTTAAGCATAAATGATATGATTTTGAGCAAAAGTCATCCTTTTAAAAAATTGTCATTTTTTTGGGGGTTAATTACAAAAAAATTATAAACTTGACTCAATTTTGTAATTATATTCCGAACGTAAAAATAATAATTAAATATTTAAACTTTCAATTTTTTCAATTATAACTCAATATTAGTATTTATGTTAACATTGTTGATGTGTCTTGCCAAATAAGATAGAAACTTTAAACACTTATATACTTAAGACTCAATTAAGTTTAATTAAACTATATCATTTTGGGATTGAAATCTTTAAATCAAACTTTGTCATCTTGGTGCGAGTCGACAACAATACTCTGCCATGTTGGTGCAAGAAGACAACAAAACATTTTCTAGCAATCTAAATGAAATCTCAATTTGTTATCCTAAGCCTTCTTTCTTTTTGTACGAGAACGAACTGATTAAAGGTTTTAATTCTAACGATTTAGACAATGGGTTTGATTTAGGGATTTCAATCACAAAATGATATAGTTAGTTAAACTTAATTAAGTCTGACGTGTATAAGTATTTATAGTTGCTGTCTTATGTGACAAACTACATCAATAACATTAACATCAATATTAATGTTGGGTTAAAATTGAAAAAAATTGAAAGTTTGAGTATTTAATTGTCTTTTTTAAAGTTAGACTTATAATTACAAAACGAAGTCGAAGATTTTTTTATAATTAACATTTTTTTTCTTTTAGTTCCTATTTTATAATGAAAAGACTTTTTTATTTATCTTTTTTTGTTAAAGAGGCTGCTATGATTACACTTTTTTAATTGAATGTTGAGTAGTTTTTCCTTATTATATACTTAGTGGTGGTTGATGATAGAAATTTGATAGTGAGGTAGAAAGGGACAAAGGGATCTAAGATATGTTGATTTCATCTTTTTCTTCAAAGGTAAATGTGATGGGCCAACAACAAAAGCTTTTGATTCTAATCACATTGAGTGTTACATAAGGCCAGAAATATTCTAACAACAAAAAGTTTATTTCATGAATAACCAATCCAAGATGAAGATTTATGAGCTCTACCCAGTGCTTGAGCTTCATTTTGGTAGTGATATCAGACGATCTTCTTCGCGAAAGCGTGAAGTGAATATTCCCAGAAACATGAACATCGCACCTCTTGAAGAGAAATCATGAAAAAGATGGTTTCCTGTTTCTTCTCCACTGTGTCAATTAGTGCAGTTACAGCTGAGCATGACTGAGCATAGCCCTTCACCATTTCTCACCTTGTGCAGATGCAGAACATTTGCTTTGGAGTTCCTCCTCCATTATTTTTCTTTACTACTCAACTTTGAAGCTGTTGGATCACAAATTCTTTGAGCATTTCTACAAGCTATATGGATAGAATGAAAAAAAGAAAGGGTCATTGTTAGAAAAATATAGTGGTTTTAAGAGTCTAAATATTGCATATGAATTTTATAATTTTGTATATTTATATTTAAAACAGCGAGATTGAATATAAAAATAGTATATCAATTTTTATATAACTAAAATGTAATCTATTATTATGACATTAACTTTGAAAAAATTTCAAACTTTGACTTAATAATTTATTTATTAAACTTAATAATAAAATATTTTATTTTTAGATAATACTATTTTCATAAATATTATATGTTTAAAAATAGTTAAACAAAAAAGTATTTTCCTAATTAAGTCCTTCAAATTTGAGTTAATATTTTAGGGTAATAATTGGTGTAGTTAGTATAATCTAAAATTGGGTTAATTATAAAAAAATCTCAAACTTTTCTTAATTTTGTGATTATAGTCCGAACTTAAAAATTTTGCAATTAAAATACTTAAATTTTTAATTTTATTAATTATAGCATGACGTTAGTATTTCTATTAACGTTGCTGATCTTATTTTCATCCTAAACACTTATACAAGTCAGGCTTAATTAAATTTAATTAAACTATGTCATTTTGGGATGAAATTCTCTAAATCAAATTCTGTCATGCCGATGCGAGACGACAACGACGCTAAATCATGCTGTGTGAGACAACAACGACACAATTTCTAACAATATGAATGAACTCCTAGTTTGTCATCCCAGATTCTCTTTCTTTATGTGCAAAAACGAACTAATTTAGGTTTTTCAATTCCAACTATTTAGGAACGAGTTTGATTTAAGGATTTGAATCACAAAACGACCTATTTTAGTTATACTTAATTAATTCTGACGTGTATAAGTGTTTGCGATTTTTGTCTTATATAACAAGTAATGTCAGTAACGTTAACAAAAATATTAACATCGGCCTATAATTGAAAGAAATTGAAAGTTTGAACATCTAATTGTCACTTTTTAAAGTTCGAGATATAATTACAAAATAGAGTAAAATTTGATATTTTTTTTAGTAATTAACCCTCAAAAATTCCATGATACAAAATTCATTTATGGTACAAAATTTAGAACACCGAAAAGGAGACAAGTTAAATCCTGATCAAATTGGAGTAGATATTAAGGATTTTGAGTATTTCATGATTATGCATCAATGACTAATCCTTTTTCTATTCATTTATAGTCGCTAGGCATGAACAAAAACAAAAAATTTCAATTTATCCTAAAATTAATGTGATTGATCCAAATGATAAGATTTTAAATCGCTCTACCCTGAATTCCGATTTTCTCTTATATTATTTCGTTAATGTGATAAAATAATATTCTTTAATGTCGAAGTGTATACTATACTGTGATCAACGACATTGAACCTAAGAAACCTCGCCTCCTCGTTATCTCTTCTTCATCATCATCACTCTTGTTTGCCATCTTAGATTTCTGAACTCATTCATCGGTGAATCTCAAACTGTTCGGTCCATTTTCTGATTTGCAGTCTCTTTAAGTTTATTATATTTCAGTTTAGACTCATTTAACTGATTGCTGAATTGCTAGTTGGAGTTGACAAATTCGTTTTTGGCTCACTAAGCATCAATCTTTGGCAATGGATACATGATTGGTTTCGATCTAGTTAGAGAGAAAAGTTTAAGCATTAGCATAAGATTTAACTTCAACAATCAAATGCTTTAAACTTTAGAAAGATAGGAGTATTTAAAAATTGAATATACATCAAAAGTTATATGTTTGATATAATTATATATAGTAAGTATATGATTTATCACTATACATATCACTTTGTACACATAAAAAATAATAATTATAAAATTGTTTTTTTTTACAAAAAATAATAATTCAAGTTTCTGTCAATAAAAAATTGAATTGATTTAACTATTAGTTAATTTTTAGTTGTTTTATTTTATATTTTTATTATTAAAAATTAATTAATTGATTAATTAATTAATTAATCAATTAAATTCAACCTACCCTCATTTTTTAATTAAACATTAACTTTTTTAGAAATAAATATAGCCTTTTTAAATTTTATTTCAAATTTTTATTATATAATAATTTTATTAAATTTAATCTTTTTTTTGTTACAACTAAGAGAAAACCAAAATTACCTCATAAAAAAAGTACCATGGACATCAGCCCTTATAATCAAGGAGAGGCTTCAGGAATATCGTCCCAAACTTGAACATTTGAAGAAATGTTATAATCCAATTTAACCAGATAATCTGTTGCAAAATTACTTTCGTGAACCACATGTCGAATATAACAACTTCAATTCCTAGCAAGTAAAGCTTGAATATTTACAACCAAAACAGATAAGAGACGTGAAGAGATAACATCACAAATCACCATCTGCACTGCTTCTATGCTATTAGATTCAATCACAACTTGCCGAAAATCGTGATCCCACACAAAAGTTAAATCATCTCGAATGAACCATAATTCTCCTACCAAGATACTTAAAACACCGATTTGAAACAAATTCCGCTAATCAACGACCAAAATTTGACCTTAAATATGAGATTTTTACAAACAATATCAGGAAATGGCCCAATCCTAATTCCTAAATCATGTAACGCGGGCACAGAGAGAGAGAGAGAGAGGAAAAAAACGCATGAGCTATTGAGCTAGAAGGGAGATTGGTTTGACCCATATTTTCACAGGTAAAAAGATGACAAAGTCTGGGTCTTCCTTCGCCTAATTTGGTTTCATACTCTTGGTTTTCTCTTTAAATTCTTATTTAGTCTCTCCATTTTTGAACTGGGTTTCATTTGGATTAGGTTCTTTCCTCGAGAATCGCTCGACGATCTTAAAGATAAGACCCTTTGTGTTGTTCAGATACTGCATGCATGGGGTAAGCTTTTTGGATTCGTGCTCTTGGGTTTGGAGTAATTCTTGAGATGCTTCTGGGTTTGGTTTCTTCTGGGATTTTTCGATTCCTTGTTTGCGAATTAAACGTAATTTGATCGTATGTTAGTTGGGGTTTACATGACTTGATTGATTCGCTTTGTTTGTCTCCTGGGAAACTAGTGCAGAAAGGATTTTTTGTTTTTTACTTGCGGATTTTGGAGTTTTAAGTTACTGAAAAAGTTGGGCTTCACTCGGAAATCTTGTGCAAATGAATTTGGTGAAGTTGATTGCTTAGTTCTGTGGCTACCAGGTCTTACTTTTGGTTCCTTTAATTGGATAATAGAAGTGCTATAGAAGATCAAGTTTTGTATCAAAATAAGTAGAACCTTGTGGTTTTGTCTGGTATGAAGGCACAGCAAGCTAAGCAAAGATTTTTGGTTAAGCTAGAATGATTAATATTGAAAGATTCATGCTGCTTTTGTCATTTATGTTAACTTTGGTTGGTTGCTAGACATTTCATTGCCCGCCTGTCCTGAGTTGGATTCCAAATCAAAATGTTTTACCATTACACGACATGATACGTGAGACAAGGAATTATTCTATTGAATTTTGCAGACAAGTAATTTCTGCAGTGACATCTTGACATTGTCAAGAATTCTTCCTTTTAGTCTACTTGTGACAACTTGGATAGTCCTATCATACCTTGAACTTTCAAAAACAAATCTCTGCGTTCTTTAATTACTGCTATTATGTAATAGTTACTACGTTCCATCTTATGTTTGTCATAGATTCCAATATAGGTTTCAGGACCTAGATTGTAAGAGCTGCCATTTATAACCACATCTTAATCTTGTAATTGGGGGGAGTAGAGGTGAGAAATTGCTTTGGTAATATTGAAGTTACAAGTTGAAACACTTCCATCCTAAGTTGTGAGACAGCTCTATTTGACTTGCAGCATAAATAAACTGTTTTTCCTACTGCATCTGGATGGCTTTTATGTTTCAATCTCCAAAACAAAGTGTGTATGAAGTTTTCATGTTTATTGTTGTATCTTTATCTATATGACGTTGCTTTATCTGTTTGTTGTTGCTGCTATCTGCCAGTTATATGACTGTATGTGAT
The DNA here is from genome assembly GCA_027123425.1 of Erythroxylum panamense. Taxonomy (NCBI): domain Eukaryota; kingdom Viridiplantae; phylum Streptophyta; class Magnoliopsida; order Malpighiales; family Erythroxylaceae; genus Erythroxylum; species Erythroxylum panamense. Next base: position 5,550,735 of record JAOTIZ010000005.1, read on the forward strand.
TTGTAACAGTACAGTGCTTGTCTTGGATGCTGTAATAAGCCGAAACTAATTACTTCAGTGGAACCATCAAAAGGTTCAAAAACTCAAGGACCAACGGTTAAAAAGCCTAGCATATCTGAAGATTTCTGGACTACAAGCACTTGTGATATGGACAATAGTGCAGCTCCGTCACAGGGAAGCATTTCATCAATCAGCACAGTTAACCAGACTCTTGATCCACATGGTGGCACTGGCTGTGGAAACATTCCTTCTGAGTTCGTAAATCATGGCAAGTTCTTGTTACTTCTTGTATTGTACTTGACTTCAACGGGTTATCATCTCTAAGAGTTCTATGCGCTTTATCTATGCTAAGCACTTGCTGGCTAAATTCTAAAAGCTGCTATTAACCCTCTGCAAAAGTAGCATTTTATTTTATCTAAAAGTTCTGCTTGCTTGGTCCCATGTTGTATTCTTTATTCCCTAATTGCTGTGGAGTATTCAGCTAAACGATATGGTTGTGACTTTTGATTGCAGGCCTTCTGCTGTGGACTCAGACAAGACAGCAGTGGGTAGGAAATACAAGGTCTGGGAACCAGGCACAACAGTCTCGAGAACCCAAATTGAAGTAAGTTGCTTTTAAGTTGTTTGAGGCTCTGTCATGTATTAATTAGTCATTTGATATACTCTTATGTGTCATAAGTGAACCCATCAGTGCTTTATTATGGTTCACTAAGTACACAATCTTGATTAGCCTTAGTCTTCTCCATTACCCACTACATCTGCTTTGCAGTTAATGCTTTGTTTTTTAAGTAAAAAGGCAAAGTGCGTTATAACTACACTTTCACAATCAACCATGTGTTAATATGCAGATGGTTTTTTTGCTTATTTATTGACATTTTTTCTGTAAGAAACTTCTCGTGGTAAGGTTAGGGAAACTATTAAAATTGCTAATTCAATAATTTTAAAGTTCTCATATAAATTTTCAGATTTGACAAAATTCTCAAAATATGGACGAACATTCTATAAAACCTGAATTCATATGCAGTAACGTAAATGCTTTAAAATGTAGAGGATAATGTATTTGGTCTCATTTTCTATCTAGAACATGAATTCATGTCTTTCTTGCAGATGTTGATACTTCATATCAAGGGTTAATTACACTGGAACCTCTTGTGGTTTGATTTTTTTAATTTCAATATTTATATTTTTAAAACTCTCATTTACCTCCTCATAAGATTGTTTAGCTATCATACAAGCCATTCCATCATATTCCATTTTCTGTTCATTCATATCTTCAAAACATAGTTGTGTTGAAACTTAAGAATTCTAATACTATGTCATGTTGAGTAAAAGAATAGATGACAAACTAACAGAATATGATGGAGGGGATTGTGTGATAGCTAAACAATATTGCAAAGGGGACAGCAATAGTTTTCAAAATATTAGGACTGAGATGAAAAAGGGTCAACCATAATGATTCCTAATGTTTTAATCCTATATCAAAAGATTGAATAGAACATGTTGAGATGAAAAGAGCGAATTGTAGAAATTGTGAAATTCATCCAAAGTTTTGGAGTCAACATAACTGTCTGAGTTTTCTTTTCTTTTTACATGTAAGGTATGGAGAAGTCTTCTTCAGATTATTACAATCATTGATCTTTCTTGAATATTCTTCGATAAATGACACTATGAGTTAGACTAAATAGAACTTGATCAACCTTTGGCTTTTTTTCTGTCATTAAGGTGTTTCTGGTTCTCTGTCATTAAGGAGTTTCTGGTTATCTTGTCAGCATTCATTGTCCTTGCAAGCTTAAAAAATTATGGCTTTGCTGCAGTTGGAACGCAACATATGACAGTTTACTTGGGAGCAACAAACCATTCCCTCAGCCAATTCCTCTCTCTGTGAGCTCTCTCTCTCCCTCTCTCTTTGTGCACACTTTCTGGAGCGAATATGGCTCGAAAAGCTAAAGAATTTGAAGCTTACTTCCTGCATATTAAATTTGACAGGAAATGGTTGATTTTCTTGTGGACATTTGGGAGCAAGAGGGGATGTACGACTGAGCAGCAGAAGCACTAGACATGTGAACAATTGGTTAAGATTGAAAGGCAGACTAACTAACTTTTGGTGTGCATAAAATGCTCACCTTATTTGGTTTCACTCTTAAGTCATGCCTTTTTGTATTGCATTCTTTTGGATAAACGCCAACCTACATGCTGTTAGTGCTTTATCAGGTTGCAAATTTTCCTTGGTTCCCTCAGTTCCTTTGAATGATACCTGAGGCAGTGGATTTAGAGGGGATCTAGATACTACTGGATCCTTCAATCCATCCTTGTAGGTCGCAAGTTGCTGGTTGAGTAGTGACATGTATGAATCATTGGTTATACACATAATTACTCAGAAACCGAACAGTAACTTGCTTCATTACTTAAAAAAACAAAAAGCTTTAACAGTTATAAATTCTTTTGCTGCTATGGGGGAATTTCTGAACCATGTTAATATGTATGATATGAACCATTGCCCTTAAAAGTTTAGGTGTGTGGATCATAATCACTGAACTATTCCTTTTGAGTAAGTGTACACTAATTAGCTGAGTAGATTTGATTTTTAAATGAGGATTAAACACTTCACCCTAGAAACTTATGGAGAATATAATTACATAAAGAAATAAAAAAGGGTGGGTCTTGTTGACCAAAAAGAAAACCAAGGAAAGCTTGTTGAACATGTAAATCCATCTTCTTCTTTTTTTGTTCTGCAATATGTCGCTCACCAATTTATGATAAGTTCCAAACAAGAAAAGATCAATGGCTTCTTGGTTTCCATAAATTTTTAGCTGATCCATGTGAAGACTAAAGATTTCTAGTAGAACTATTAGCAATATATTGTTCTGTCAATTTGTATGGAATTTTTGTCTGAGACCAACGTTTGCATAAACTCTAACCTTCCAACTAAAGTCATTCAAAACCAAAAACATTATTTGCATAGAATCATATGAGCATTTATGTAAAATGGGAAAGAAGTCGCTGTCTCTAAGGATGATAAGAAATCCGAGCTTTGGATACAAGGTTGTGAATCTCGCAAACAAATTTCAAGTGCATTAAACCCTTCTCCTTGTGTGTTTTTAGAGTTCTTTCCCTCAGGGCTTCGAAATGCACAGTCCAGCTAGCTACTGAGAACATGAACAGGTATTCGAAAACCTCAGCCTGTCACCTTCCAACCTTATTTGACGCTTCAAAGAGGAAGATGACGTTTACTAATTGAGGTACGAAGTTCCAGCGCTAAGCAAAGAGGACGTAAGATCGCTATTGATGATGCAGTCCTGACAAAGAGAGGAAAGCACAAGGAAGAGGAAGAAGATGAATCGGCTGATGAGTTATTGGTCAGCCAGGAGGAGCTATGAATACAACACCTTCGTTTTATTGCCTGAAGACGCTAAAGCTGATGATATTAAGGCTGAGTTGAATGTATATTGCCATTCCAAGAATTTGAAAGCCTAAGAAAGATGTGGGGGATGAAATCCTTTGAGTGTTTTGTTCTTAACTTCGTATCTTGTGTGAATTGAAATCAGAATAAGTTATCATCAAAAACTCCATGCACTTACCAAAAAGAATTTAGTAATAGAGAATAAAGCTCTCCTCTTCTAAGTATAAAATGTTGCAAGAGAATCCAAAATAACCAAACAGAAACTGGCTGCTTTGTTGTTCTGGTTTTTGTCTGTTTCAATGTCATAGGACAATATGTGGGTACATGAAATATTTTAAGTTGGGTTCTGGTAGAAAAGGGCTTAAAAGTCGAGAACTTGAACTTTAACACTGCGTACGGTTGCTGTTTCCGGTAACTGGAGACAGCACGGAACAAAAATTTGAAGATGGAACGGAACAAAATGTGGAGACAATGAGATGTTTGGTTATAGTGGACATAACATAAAAAACTGTCTCCGTTTCGAGGATAGAATGTGTTTGGTTGTAGTGAACAGAACGGAAAAATTGTAGCAATGACGAAAATGCCCTTAGTCCTTAATATGATTAGAAATATGTAATTCATTGATAAATTTATTACGAATGATTTGTATAAGTTAAAAATTAACAAATAATAATAATAACAATTTCAAACACATCACGAATAATAATAATAATAATTAGTATTATAATAACAACAAAATTAATAACATTAATAAATAAGTTCAAAATGTATAATAATAACAATAATTATTATTATAATTATAATAATAAATACAAATAATGCTGAATAGTAATAAAAATACATCTACATTATACTACTAATAATAATAATAAATAATAAAGATCCTTGGCAGCCTAATGACTCTAATTTTTACGTGCTGTCGAGTCCACTGCAGGGTATGTCTGATATGACAGTTAATGAGTTGATTGACCCTATTACTTCGACTTGGGAACTGTCTTTGGTTAATGGTATATTAGCTCCTCAAGAAGCGTCACAAGTTTTTCAAATTCCTATATCTCCATCTAGGCCGAAAGATACTTTTTGCTGGCATCATACTAGGAATGTGATTTATAGTGTGAAGTCTGGCTATAGGGTTGCTACATCTCTGATGTTAGAGGCTCAAAACTATGCTGTGGAGGGTCCATGGAATGGCATTTGGGATGCTCATCTTCCCCCTAAGGTTAAAGATTTTACCTGGCGTATTTTAAGGAATTTTGTTCCTTGTAACCAACGTATCTTTATGCATGGGGTTAATTTGGACCTTGCATGCTCACGCTGTGGTGATTTGGAGATCATAGAACATGTACTGCTTACATGTCCTCACGCGCGTAATGCATGGACGTCCTCAGGTATTACCTTACGTAGTGCTACTATTATCGAATGTATTATTGATTGGCTTCGTGCAGGCAATTTGGAGATTCGAGGTAGGGCCCTTACCATTTGCTGGAGTTTGTGGTTTCATCGGAATCTTTTTTGTTGGAAACAACAAGATATTTCCCCGTATTCTATTGTGGCTTTTGCGGATGATTATCTTCGAGATTGGAATAGGGCGAAAATTATGTTTGGGTAAGCACAAGTTGTTTCTAATAAGACCAGCATTCCTGTAGGATGGCAACACCCTCCGATTAACTGGGTGAAATGCAATGTTGATGCTTTGGTTGATAAACGACGAAACAAGTCAGGTTTTGGGGCTATCTTTCGCGATAACTACAGCAATTTTATGATGGGTTACTCGGGGCATTTTTCTTCTTGTACCAATGTCACACTTGCAGAGGCCATGTCGATTCGTGAGGCTCTAGCCTGGATAAAAAGGCTTCATTTGAGCAATGTTTTGTTAGAATCAGATTGCCTAGAGGTCATTGCTGGTCTCAACTCTAGTGCATCTAATTTCTCTGAAGTTGGTTTAGTGTTTGCTAACTGCCAGGAGCTTAAGACTTACTTCCAACATTTGTCCTTCCTATGGATGCCTCGAACTGCAAATAGAACTGCTCATTCTTTGGCAAGAGTATCTCTATTACATGCGGATCGCTTTACTTGGCATACGCTGCCAAGCTTTCTCTCTTATGTTATTGCTTATGATGCTGCTTCTTCTAGAGTTAGTTCAGAGGAGGTCTAGGCTCGGGTGTATGAGGTAAAGCCTGTTGGCTTCGGGTATAGTTTTTGCCTCTTCTTTACTGCTCTCTTTTCGTCAAAAAAAAAATCCAAATATATAATAATAATAATAATAATAATTATAATAATAAATACGAAATGAAGCATAATAATAATAATAATACATCTACATTA
>JAOTIZ010000005.1:5617807-5635744 GCA_027123425.1 Erythroxylum panamense
AATAAATATTATATAAGAGATTGAAATAAATTTATTTAATTACAAATAATTTATTTTTAAGTGTTATCTAATATATAATAATTATTACTAATAAAAATATAACTACAGATATAATTTTGCTTCTATTTGAAAGGAAAACAAAAATTAAAAATAATATCAACAAAAAAGTCTTAAATTTTATTTTAAAAATGCTATATTTATTTTGTCACAAAACACTTTTTAATAGTTATATAAAGACGTTGACTTTGACCATAACATACGCTCCCAATGCCAATAGCCCTCCCACTAACCCCGCCACGTTGCTTTCGGACCCGAAATCTTCTATTCATTCCGTTTTATTTTTCATTTCCTTATTTTCGTAAAGCACACACATCTTATCATATAAACTCCGTACTCGAGTGCTCCTCCATCCATTCCCACCCCCACCCCCAAAACGAGCGCGTAACCACTCCAGCTCATATTACGGTGTCGTGTGCATCGACCTTACCGGAAGTGCAGCCCATGTTTGCCATCAGCGTGTGAATATCCCTTTTGTTCCGTATCTAGTGGAGAGTTGGGCCGAGTTCGTGTTCTAACTTCTAATGTAGATGTGTCTTAGAATTTACCTTATCTACTTTCGATGTCCCAACGCCTAACCTTTCCCTTTTTTTTTTCCTTTTTTTGTTTATCCTAAAAAATAGGTCATGTGGCATTACATTAGTTTTGTTTATCCTATTTTGTTTATTGGTATGAGTGGTTCAACACTCTCATTCTTTAACTAGAAGTCTCGAGTTCAAGTCCTAAGAATGGAGAAATTTATTTGGCCAATATTTTATCCCTTACGGACTGATCCGGTGTGAGCACAAATTAGTCTGAGAGTAGATAACTTAAAGACCTCTTTTTATAGTTGAGACCTTCCTAAGACATCTCGTGAACTAACAAAAAAAAAAGTTATCTTCTCAGTTTTTGTTATAATGTGTAAATATGCAAACCTAAAAGGGTTTATTTATTACCCTTCCATAAAGAGATTGGAAAAGCACTTTTTTTAATTAGCATTAGAGAAATATTAATTATCTTAATTAATGGTATAATATGGTACTTGACCGGTCAAAAGTGAATTGTGTACCTAATGCAAACTTACTCCACATGTATTCAATTCATCCCTCCTTTTCAACTACATTATTTTTTCCTCACAAGAATTTGGACACATGTAAGCCTCGGATTGGATGCTTTTTCAAAATGTTGAGCTTCGATTTCAATGGATCTTATGTGCCTTGTGGGGTGAGAACAACACCGCCCTTTTGTATTGGGACATTAATGTGATTGTTTCCGAAGATATTTAAATAATTAAGAAAAAGATAGATTAGGAAAATATAGAGCGAGGTGCTAGCAAACCAACACAACTACAAGAAGTCAAGAAGTCACAACGGCAACATATCTCAGAGACTCTCAAACGGTTTGTAGGTAGGTACCCCGTACCCGTTTTGCTACCACACACCTAAAAGCAAACGCGCACACACAGTTAACACATGGTATATAGAGAGGAATAGGTGTGCTTTCTTAGAGACTAAAGTTGTTTGCTTTAAGGGTTTGGTCTGTTTCTTGTGTCTTGCAGTTGAAGGAATGGAGGCCAAAGAGGAAGTTGTTTCAGTCGAGCTGCCGGCTCCATCTTCCTGGAAAAAGATGGTATCTTCTACCCTTTTTTCTTTTCTTTGCTTCTGTTTCTCTGTGAAGATTTGAGCTTTGTGTTCTGTTTAAGTTTGTGGTTGAAGGGTGTTGCTTCTTGCTTGAATGTTCTATTCCCCCTTTTCTCATAGTTGTTAATCTGTTGTTCATGGCTGTAAAGTTGAGAATTATGGTTTAGGGTTTGGTTATTTAGGTTGAGTTCTTGGTTAGTGTTCAGTGGTGGGAACTTGGTGATGTCTCTCTTCTTTTGGGTTAGGTTTCCCAAATTTTGTGATTAGGGTTTTGCATAAAATTGGTAATTTTCTATAGGGGGAGCGTTCTCTTGATATATCTTGTTAGCTTTTTCGTGTTATAGTTTTGGTACCAGCTTGTGCCTAATTGTTGTAGTGGAGAATATGCAAAATTAGTCCAATTATAATCTTCTCGATAATAAGGAGATTCTCCTTCACTGTTAAAAACAAGACGAGGAATTGTTTTAGGAAATAGTGCTACGTGCTTCAGAGTGAAGGGAGAATAGTGTTTTCTATGACTCTTATGTTATATCCTTCTGCTTTTTACTCTAATAATAGAGCCTTTTGACAACTTGAAGGATCTTACTGGTTCTGTTTCTGTAGGTTATTTTTGTGAGCTTGTTGCAGTCTCATGAAAACAATGATTCATAATACTTGTCCCTTTTCTATGTATCTCCTACCTTCTTTTCCTTTTCTTTGCTTCTGTTTCTCTGTAAAGATTTGAGCTTTATGTTCTATTTATTTTTGTACCTTGAAGTGTGTTGCTTCTTGTTTGAATATTTTATTTCCCCTTTCTCTAAGCTGTTAATCTGGTGTTCATGGCTGTAATGTTGAGAATTATGGTTTAGGGTTTGGTTATTTAGGTTGAGTTCTTGGTTAGTGTCCAGTGTTGGAACTTGGTGATGTCTCTTTTTTTGTTAGGTTTCCCAGATTTTGTGATTAGGGCTTTGCATAAAATTTGTAAGTTTTTGTAGAGGTGTTCTCTTGATATATCTTGCTAGCTTTTTCGTGGTGGTAGTTTTCATACCAGGTTGTGCCTAATTAATGTTGTTAAGATTATGCAAAGTTAGTCCAATTATAATCTCCTTTATAGCAAGGAGATTCTCATTCACTGTTAAAAACAAGCTGAGGAATCTATTTTGGTAATAGTGCTACTTGCTTCAGGATGAAGGGAGAACAGTTTTTCTACGAGTCCCATGTTATATCCCATGCTTTTACTCTGATAATGGATCCTTTTGACATCTTGAACGATCTTACTAATTTTCTTTCTGTGGGTTATTTTTGTGAGTTTGTTTTAGTCTTTTGAATAAAACAATTATGCATAATACTTCTCCATTTTTTATATGTTGTGAATGCACTGGTTCAAGTAGTCAAGTGAGGAAGAGAACATTTAATTGTGAGGGAGTGAAACTTTTACAAGTGGTTTATATACTCAAATGTTCGGAGCCCTAGATAGAGTAAAACTATTTGCTTTAATTCAGGTCTGTAAGAAAGAATAAAAGTTTTCTCTGGTATTCTAATTTTCCAAATTTCTTGTTAATGAAGTTGTTTTTTGGCAACTAATAAATATTTTATTGTATGGAATACTGTCCCTGACATGTGTAGGATATAATTTATTTCCAATGCAAATCGCTGATTCATCCCCTTCCTTGCATCAACTTGTTCCATCTATATTGACTTTTTCAAAAGCTTAAAGGGTGGCTTCTTATTGCAAAGCTCTAATTAAGTATTCCATACATTTGCATCTTGGTTACTGGTAGATATATCACATACTACTTTCGTGTTGCCAAGATAGTTAATGATAGATTAGCTTTGGGGTTCATCATGTGTTGTCGATATGTGATTCGATTGGTCTTCGGCATTTCAACCAAAATCTAAATATTTGTTTGCTGCTATTGGTGGTGTTGGTTTCACGCATTTGGTGAATTTTACCATATTTTCTTTCAATAGTTGATAAGCAGTATATTATAAAACATTAGTGTTTTAGGAGGGTTTGTCTTCTGATTTTTCTAGAAGTACAGATTGTTTTGCAGATTTTCCACTTTGTTATATCGGCTTATTTCAGTGTCTATTGATGCCATTTTTACAGCAAGGCCCATAATTTTGTTGATAACTTTATACTACTTGTAACTTCATGCTTGCCATCTTTCTCTCTGTAAATGGTGTACACTTTTGTGGTTTGATGTTTGAGTTTGGTTTCAGTATTTGTGGTGAAGAAATTGGAAAAAATGAGTATCTGTCTGTTTTTTCTTTGTGTTGTTGTACAAGTTCCAACTAATTTTTAGCTTTCGAATTCCTTGCCCTATTCTCAAGCTTTTCCCTCTTTTGCTTTTCTGGTAACTATCACAAGCTGTGGTTGTAAAATTGTACATCTTGAATCATAACTGGTCCTTTTGATTTTGCAACGAATTGCAGTTTTCTTTTTTATGGGATTTAATTATTCCTGTCATCCCTCCTATTCCCTAACCTTTGGATTGTTTAGTCACACTATGTTTGCTATTGTTTTTCATTATCCCCTTACCCCTAATGGTCTCCGCTGTTTGTTGAATCCATATTTTCTGTTAGTCTTTTGCCTCAATGAGTTTTATAGCATAAAAAAGGTGATTTCCTATGTTCAAAGTAGGTGCAGTGAGGCTTTATAGGTGGATTATTACTTCATTACTTCCATTATTGCCTACCATGATTATGGAATATACCTTTTTAATTTGTTGTCAATAACTTTAAGAGAACTTTGTAGGTACAACACACTTGGTAGACATTGAAGACATTCGAGTTAATATACTAAATTCCTTTTCCTTGCAATGTCTATCAGAAATTATCTGAATCCATAATTGTAGAATAAGCATGCGAGTTTACTCCTGAAGAGTATACTTAATACACGCCCTATAGTGAATGCCTGAATGGAAGAGATTGTGATGATAGTTTCCATCTCTTTTCTAATTTGTTGAGAGTTTGTCCTACAATGTTAGGCTAGCACAGCCCTATATTTTCCTGATGCATTTGGGATTTTACTACTTTAAGTACATCTGAAGTGCTCAGGGAGGAGTCAAACCGTAGTTGATAAGGAAGGGACTTTCAGTGAAAAGTTCCATCTCCCATCTAGCTCTATTGCCTTGTTTTATTGGTTATTCAGTTACATGAAGTTCTTTATGCTTCAATAAATTGTGTATGATTATCACAAACAAAGGCTTTAAAGGTACTCTTATTTGTGGTTACTATGCAGTAGCTCTCATTGTCTGACACATTTATCCATCTGTACTTTGCAGTTCTATCCTAAGAGAGGAGGGACGCCAAGGAAGAGTGAAATTATGTTCATAGCTCCAACTGGTGAAGAAATTAATACCAGGAAACAATTGGAGCAATACCTGAAAGCTCATCCTGGAAATCCACCAATCTCAGAGTTTGATTGGGGTACGGGTGAGACCCCAAGGAGATCAGCAAGAATCAGTGAGAAGGCAAAGACCACTCCGACACCAGAAAAGGAGCCAGCAAAGAAGCGTTCCCGGAAATCATCTGGCTCAAAGAAGGAGAATAAGGAGACGGAATCTGCTCCTGAAGAGTCTGATGGTGAGAAAGATATAAAAATGAAAGATGCTGAGGGAACTCTGAAACAAAATGCAGAGGCTGAGAAAGGAGAAGATAAGGAACCTGATGAAGGGAAGGAAAACGAGGATGCCACCAAGGAAAAAACTTCTAGTGAAGAAGTTAAGAAGGATTCAGAGATCACCGAGGATATTGATCTTGGAAAGGGTGCAGAAGATACTGAAGTCAAAGGTGATGCAATGGAAGTTGAAATGCAAGAAAATACTGCAGCAGAACTGAAGGACAAACCAGCTGAAGAAACCAACTCAGGTGGAGTCGATGAGAATGGAAATAAGAAGGATGAAGACTTGGTCGGTGAGGTGCCACAAACTGAGGCAGAGAAGAACGCCCCAGATGGTGAAAAGAACATCCCAGGTACTGTGACCGTGGAAGCAAATGAGGGGCCAGATAAGAATAATTCTGACATCCCAGTTACTGTGACTGTGGAAGCAAATGAGGGACCAGATAAAAATAATTCAAACGGAAGTGTTGCGGCACCTGAGGAAGAGACCAAAGACAAACCTGAAGGCATAGATGGGCAAGCAAAGACTGTGGATGGAATTGCGGAAAATGGTAAAGTTAATCAAATTGGGCTAAGTGATGCTCCAAAGCATCCAGCTCCTCCTACCGTTAGCTGCTAATGCCCTGTACTATTGTTCACGATCCATAGTGTTCTACCAACCATTTGGATTTCTTGGATAACTGTAGCCTTTAATCGTAGTTTTCGCAGATAGATTCGATTGTATGCTAAATTTAATATGTGGAGGGAAGTTAGCCTGTCCTCCACTAGAGTTTAGGTTGTAGTAGCTTTAGCTTTTGTTGCAATGTGCAGGAGCTCAAGTCTCTTTTAACTCCAGAAATTTTCTGAAACGCCTGTTGTCAGTAACTAAGACCATTTATGTTCTTGTTCTGTTTAGCTTACCATGTATTACGTGTGAACCTTGTGACGTTGTATGTCCACTTTACAGGCTGTGGTGTTTTATCTGTCCATGATCTGGTACAAAGTCCAAAAGTGAAAAGACACTATTTCTTGAGCTGCGCTTAATTTCATAGGAGATTGCAGGGTTTAAGCTTCGTCAATTCAAACCCAAAACCAGTCCGTAGGGAATGTCCTTATGATCCTAAGAATCTTGTTTGGTTTATTCAGTCTCACGTCAGTTTCTTTAAGCTTTTCTATCTCATCAAACCAGAGAAAGATTTAAACAGAAGTGGAATGTCCAGAAAACAGCACTTTAATGAATTACTGAACTATCTGGAGGGTCCACAACCGCCCAAAACTTTCCACATCAAGAGTAAGCTGTTGATTACCTCTGCCCTCAACCCAGTACGCATCATAAATGTCTCTCCGCATCCATGATCTACCTTTCTTCCTAACTGAAACTCATTTGTCCAAGTAAAGGATATATCAGAAAGACTTTATTCTTTTACAATCAGAAAGACTTTATTCTTTTACAATTCATTCTTCTATAACAGTAGACAGACTTCATATTTGGCCTTTCTCGACAGTGAAAATACCTTTGAGGAAGAGAAACCAGAGTGAAAAGAAGGGATAGAGGTAGCCTGATAACAATATTAGGAAGAGTAAGCAAAAAGGTGAAGCATGTAAAAAGAAGGGATTGAGAGGTAGCCTGATAACAATATTAGGAAGAGTAAGCAAAAAGGTGAACTTTGAGAGTAAAGTAAAGAATCTAATACCAAGTCTCCTGAAAGTTATCTTTCTTCTTTGGACCAAGGCTAAGAATCTCTTTATAACTGATTTTAACAGAAGGCTAGGAATCTTTTTCCAATATTTCCTTGGAGGTGGTCTTAATGGCATACCTCTGGAACAAGAATTGCATTATCATCCAAAGGGTTGATCCTTTTGACACTTTCGATTTACAAAAGACCGTAACATACTTCTTTTCTACAAACGGAATGCGGTTTCCTCGATAATCTGTCCACCAGACATATGGGTTTCTCTTCTTTCTTCCTCTGGCTCCTCCTCATCTTTTCGATCACTTCCTCAAATGGTATGCACTTCTTACCTTTCTCCTTGATTTTGATGCTATGAAATGCTTATTGACATGCTTTATGTACGTGACGCAAATAAGATTTCAATCTGAGTTTATTGAGCTACACCTACAAGACTTGGTTCATTAGTTATTATGTAGACTAATCCATTAGTATTGTATTGTTGCTTTCCCTGCAGTTTTCGTAGTGCAGGGTTTCAAAGGTACATATGGAGTAAATTATGGCAGGATAGCAAATAATTTACCTCCTCCAGAAAGCGTGGCAAAACTCCTGAGAGCCTGCAAGATAAAGAATATAAGAATTTATGATGCTGATCATGAAGTCCTCAGGGCCTTTAAAGGGTCAGGTATTGAAATCATAGTTGGACTTCCGAATGAGTATCTGAAGGATATAAGTGTTGGTGAGGATCGTGCAATGAATTGGGTGAAAGAAAATGTGGAGCCATTCCTTCCTGGAACTAGTATCGTTGGAATCGCAGTGGGAAATGAGATCTTGGGGGGTACAGACATCGAGTTATGGGAGGCTCTGTTGCCTGCAGCAAAAAATGTTCATGCTGCACTGCGAAGACTAGGCTTGACCAAAACCATTCAGGTGTCTAGTCCACACTCAGAGGCCGTCTTCGCCAATTCATACCCACCTTCAGCGTGTACCTTCAGGGAAGATATTGCTCCATATATGAAGCCATTGTTGCAGTTCTTTTGGCAGATTGGTTCTCCATTTTACATTAATGCTTATCCTTTCCTGGCCTACAAGAATGATCCTGAGCACATTGACATTAACTATGCACTTTTCAAGAAAAATGCTGGGATTGTAGATACAAAGACTAATCTGCACTATGATAACATGTTCGAGGCTCAGGTTGATGCAGCTTATGCAGCTCTGGAGAAGGCTGGTTTTCCAAAGATGGAAGTCATAGTTTCTGAAACAGGTTGGGCTTCGCATGGAGACGAAAATGAGGCAGGTGCTACTTTACAGAATGCCAAGACTTACAACTATAATCTGCGTAAACGCCTGGCCAAAAAGAAGGGAACACCCTATAGGCCTAAGGTAGTGGCGAGAGCTTATGTGTTCGCATTGTTCAATGAGAATTCGAAGCCTGGACCAACTTCTGAGAGGAACTTCGGGTTGTTTAAACCTGATGGAAGCATTGCATACGATATTGGGTTCCACGGACTTACATCCTCCTCAGGATTTTCGTCTCGTCGTCCCTTCAGAGTAAGAGTTTCCTGATTACATCGTCCTTCATATGCTAATCTTTAAAGAATTAAAGTAACCAATGTTCTGATAATCTTTTTGGTTTACAGGGTCCTGGGTCTCACCATTGGGCATCGTCTTCCTATTCATTACTCCTGACAAGTTGCCTGGCGGTTCTGCTACTAACTTTGGCTTCATAGTTGATTGGGATTGCAAAGTTTCTCATTCCCATGTTCTTGAATTAACTAAATGTAGTTGTGACACATTGATTTACATACAAATGTATTTCCTATTCTTGAATCAATGATGACCATAAATTGCTGATGGCCTTTTCAAACATCTTCAGCAATTTACCATATATGACATTGAGCAATTTGTTGTATTCGTACGTTTTCTTCCCTCTTTTTTTTTTTTTCACCCTTTTTCTGTTCGATACTTATTTTAGTGGAAATCAGGGGATTCCAATTGATTTGATGTTCAAGAAACTATGTTGTTCTTTACCTGATAAAGGTGAATATATCTAATAACAAATCGACCTCTAAGCATTCTAACTATATTTTCATTATAATTGTCATCAATTAACTCTAATTATAAATGCAATCCTTAAACTTAAAATTGCAATATCATATTATCTTTATAATCTAATGTGAAGACAAAATGTTCTAATCAAATGACATACATAGAGTACTTTTGTGGATTGCAATAATTAAGGACATACTTATGAATGCAGTATATGACTCTAATTAAAATTGTAATCTGCAATTTAAAACTTTGATAATGTCATATTTTCTTTATAATCTAATGAAAAAATTAGAAAATTATGTAAAATTACGAATTACAAATTTAATAAAAACCCTTTACTTAACGAATTTAAAGCAGTTTTGTTATGACAATTGAAAGTAATTTCTATTTTTAGAAAGGTAATTAGTGGGGGTAATGGGATTGAGTCAATAATGTCTTGATGAGCTCCAACGTGTTTGGTGGAGAACCCACTTGAGTTTCGGTCGGTGAATGGATCCAGCCCTCAAGTCACCGCTTCTTCAACTTGACTTTGCTTCGTATATCTAAGCCTAGAAAGTGTCAAAGAAGCACTGAATGCTTGCAGTAATATATTCGAGCTTTCAACAGACTTGAAAGCTCTCTGTATCTAATTTATGGACTTCTCAGACTTTCAATTGGTAGAATTTTAACTTCTTGGGCAACATTTTCTTCACAAAGGATGACTCTTGTTACTACAATTATCTCAATGATTACTTACCATGTGAGCATTCTTTTTTAAAACAATAGTGATTTACAAGTTTTTGTACGGACAACTGTTTTATTTTATTAATCAAATAGCTCACATACATAATTTTACATGTTAAGTTTCCGAATTTACTAAGGAAATTTTTTTGTTCAAATATTAAAAAAGCTAAAATTGAAGGGTTAATTATGATAAAATCAAAAGGAAGTCCTTAAAGACTCTTAATGAAGGATAATAGGTTACATCTTTGTCATGTCGTCGTCATCATCATCATCACATCCAATTCGAAGTTCCGCAATGAAGCGGAGTCTGGAGAGGTCTGATAGTACGCAGTCTTACTCCTATATAGTAGAGGGACTGTTTCCGATAGATCCACATACAAATGAGACAATATAAGAGTGATGCAGGTTACAGAAAAAAGGTACAACTAGCACGGTAAAATATTATGTAAATAAAATTACAATAAATATATAAATAATTAAAAATAAAAATAACAGTGTATATCTGATGGAGTCCAGATCCGCGAGTACGGGATAAACTGTAAAGTCCGATTCTTCTTGTCTTTAATTAAGTTAGGAGCTCTTGCTCAGAGACCCGGAAGGTATGATAATCCTACTGCCTCACACACCAGTTTTGGGAAGCTAAGTTGAAATGCCCGTAAGCCTTTGTCCAAGACTTACACTGAAAAAAAGGAGAAAGGATGCTGGCTTGTACTTCCTACGTGATTATCTGCATATCGCGAGTAACACCTCCTAATAACTACTATACTGTTTTGGCGAACTTGAAAGGTCAATCTTTTATCCTAATTCGATTACGCTAGACTTTTCTATTTTTAGCCACTACTTCAGTAAAGGCCAACTCTGACCAATCTTTCTTGATCACTTCCCTCCAGTTCTTGTAAGGCCTCATTCGTCTCCTCTTGTATCCACTAAAGGTTATTCTCTCACAACTTCATACCAAAGCATCAGAGCGCCTCCTGCACATATACCTAAACCACCTAAGCCTAGTCTCTCTCAACTTGTCGGCTACTAGCAACTTGTAATCTATCTCGCACCACACGATTTTAGACCTTATCTCTTTTGGTAATGTCACACATCCACAAAAGCATATGCATTTCTACGACTAACTACTATCTTGTATGTCTACGTTTGGCCAGTCAACACTCTGTCCCATATAACATGGTTGGACGGATCATCGTTTTATAAAACTTCCCTTTAAGTTTTAAAGGGATCTTTTGTCGCATAAAACCCTTGATGCACTTCTCTATTTGACCCATCCAGAACTAATACGATGTACTATATCGACATCGAAATTGCCATCACTCTGAATGATGGACCTGAGATATTTAAAACTCGATCTCTGTGGTATGGCGTAAGGACTAATTACTACCACCACTTCATGTACCATCTGGTTTCCTGAAAAGTTGCATTCTAAATATTTCATCTTAGACCTGCTCATTCTAAAACCTTTCGATTCTAACGTATCTCTCCAACATTCTAGTTTGGAATTGACCTTTTCCTTGGTCTCATCCACGAGGACAATATCATCAGCAAATAATATATACCAAGGTACCTTTTTTTGAATATATTTGGTAAGTTCATCTAACACTAATGTGAACAACAAAGGGTTTAAAGCAGATCCTTGATATAGTCCAACCCTTATAGAAAACGCTTCCATCTCGCCTCCTATCGTCCTTACGCTAGTCAATGCTCCTTCATACATACCCCTAATTATGTTAATATAAGTCATACGAATGTCTTTGCCTCCAAACACCTCCATAAGAGTTCTTTAGGAACCTTATCATACGCCTTCTCCAAATCAATAAAAACTATATGCAAATCTCGTTTTCATTCTCTATAGCATTCTATGAGTCTATAGAGTATATGTATTGCTTCTGTCGTGGACCTACCAGGTACAAATCTAAATTGGTTGGTCGATATAAAAGTAGCTCTCTGGATTCTCTTTTCAATTACATTCTCCCACAGCTTTATGGTGTGACTTAATAGTTTGATGCCTCTGTAGTTGTGACATTGATGGATGTCCCCCTTTGGTCTTTTATAAGGAGATAAACTTACTCAATCTCTATTCATTCGACATTTTGGCTAACTCTAGGATCACATTAAAGAGTTGAACTAACCACTCAATACTGACAACTCCTAACCGCTTCCATGTCTCTATAGCGATCTCGTCGGGCCCTATGGCCTTTCTGCTCCTCACCTCTCTCAAAACCTTTGTAATTTCACCTCTTGTGACCCTTTCCTATGAGTACCTGTTAAGAACATGCCTCGACACAGAGGGTTTGCCTAACTCTATGTTGCCCACTATCTCTTCGTTATATAGGCCATAAAAGTATCTTTTCCATCTACTCTTGATGACTTGCACCTCTGTGAGTACCTATCCTACTTTATCACGTATACAACAAACTTGGTTGAAATAATTCGTTCTACGTGCCCTATCTCGCGTGAGCTTGAAAATATTTTGTGTGCCCTTTAATGTATCCAAGTCCATATACATAGTCTCATATGCTTTTCCTCTAGCCACTGAAATAGTTTTCTTTGACTTCTGTTTTTCCAATCTATACTTTACTTTTTTAATTTCCCGCTTTGCCTATGTTGTACTTGCTAAAAGATTTTTAAATGCTCTCTTTTTTGCCTTAATCGTCCTCTGGAACTTGCTTGACCACTATCAAGATTCCATCCGCCCTCCCCTTGCCCTTTGGATACCCCTAGGTGTTTTGTGGTAGTTGCCCGCACTACGGAGGTTACACTCTCCCACATCTGATTTGCATCCCTACTCACAGACCATGTTAAATTAGACCAAACTTGAGTCCTAAATTGTTCCACCTTGTCCCCTTTTAACCTCCACCACTTAATTTTACGACAATGCGTGGGAAAAAACTGTGACCTCTAGCCTTTAATTTCTAGATCCAAAACTAGCAATTTATGTTGAGTCGATATGCATGCAACCGGAAACACTTTGCAATCTTTACACCATGATCTGACACTTTTCCTGACAAGGAGGAAATCAATTTGTGTCTTTGACGTGCTACTCTGAAAAGTTACCAAGTGTTCTTTGTTTTTCTTAAATAAGGAATTTACCAATCATATAATAACATTTCCTGTTTAGTAATCCTAAGAGTAAGAGAGAACCTGTGAAAGCTAGACGTCATTAAAGTCGTGACATATAATCATATAATAATTGTACGACGGCCGTATCTAGTTGGACCCAATCAACTCTATTCATGCCTCCATAAGAGGACACTATGTCACCAAGTCATGTAGTCA
This sequence comes from Erythroxylum panamense, assembly GCA_027123425.1. Lineage (NCBI taxonomy): Eukaryota > Viridiplantae > Streptophyta > Magnoliopsida > Malpighiales > Erythroxylaceae > Erythroxylum > Erythroxylum panamense. The sequence continues at coordinate 5,630,797 of JAOTIZ010000005.1, forward strand.
CAAGTAACATAAAACATTTGAAATATAAAGAATCCAAGAAGCGACCAAGCAAGAAGAGAAGAGGGTGAGAATAAGAGACAGATGACAATAATTGTGGGGTATGGCTTTCATCTCAGTCATTGTGGCAGGGGCTTTTGGGATGTGTAGCAGCGCAAACGGTGCATGTGGTTGGAGATAGCCTAGGCTAGACCATCCCACAAGGTGGTGCAATTGAATACTCAAATTGGGCTAATGGAAAAACTTTTATGATTAGAGCCATCTTAATTGGAGTGAAATGTGTGATTATTGGGCTTCTTCATAAGTTTGTCTTATATCTCTTTATATTTCTTTCCATTAATTTTGTTTTTGCATTTAATGACTATTTCTTCTATTTATTTAAGAAAAGTGTGAGAAAATCAAGATTAACAGAGTAAAAATAAAAACTCCTCACAACATCGGCTCTAAATCATTTGTTGTCGTACGATAAGAATTTGTAAGTGTAATGTTTAGAAGTTGTTATTGTATTAGTTAATATAATATAAAAAATTATGTTCCAACTTTTTTAAAATTCGTATAACAGAGTTAGACTTAACTCCTATCATTCTCTATAAGCTGACACAATACAAAGAAGGTGAAGACTGGGTGTTTGATGAGATGCAAAATAATTATGTAAGTATACAAATTTTAATTTTAGAGTTTATTTATTTAAGTAATATTAAGTAATAGTATTTGAATTACATCTTAATTTTGTGTTTTAAATTGTAGGAGAAGATGCAAGAGTTATTGCAGCAATCATTGTCTAACGGGAATGAGCCTGATGTGAATGACATTTGTAACAATGTCATTGGTATAAAATTAGGGTATATCAAAGGTCTAAGCCAATTGATTCATTATCATCACGACCAGCATATATAACGACGCTTCAAGAGGAGAGGAGAATCGATCGCTTAAGGCTTTGCTACAATGTAATGAAGAAAGGTTAGATCATACTTTAGAAAAATTACAACTTAATGAGCAAAAACTAAATCGTACTGAAAGATGGCTAAAAAAGATAGTCAAACAAATACTTGGGTCATAATATATCAGTAATAGTGACGATGACAAGTCCTAGTTTGTCGATAAATTTTTTCTTAAATTTTGTAATTAACATTTAATTACATGTTTTTGTATAAAATGCATTTTATTTTGTAATTATGAAATATTTTTAATTTAATTTAATTTATTATTATTTAAACAATATGTCACCAACAATAATTACAAAATGTGACAAAATTATAATTCAAACTATGTTAAAAACAATAACATGAAGTAAAAATGTTGTTAATAATTATAATTAAATATTAAATTGGTAATAGGGAAGCTAAATTAAAAATAAATATTCTTCACTAAAATTTCTTAGTTAAAAATATAAAATCGTCACTAAACCTTTTTACTTATGCCTTACAGAACGTCTTTAATGACATCTAACTATGCTCTAATTTTCGTAGCTAAACATATTATGCTACAAAAATAAATTGTCAGTAAACATTATTATCTATGCCTACGTTAATAAAACTATTTACTTTTATCTACCAAACTTAAATGTGACAATAAGTAATTTGCGACTATTTCTACTCTGGTCGACTATTCTTATTAGCAACAAAGGGATAATCATAGCCAAATCTTTTGGGTGACGATTCCTTTCAAACGTCGCAAATAATATTTTGCTACCGAGCTTTTGCGACCATTTATTTGACAATTTTTTTCATTGCTAAATACTTTTTGCAACAATTTTGTTTCTCTGAGCCAAGTTATAATTAGTCACCAAAACTCTTCTTTGTTGTAGTGTTTATTAACGGAATCTAAGGTAGTTATACTACTTTTGAACACGATATCGCGACTTTATTTATGATTATAGTATGTAATTTAAAATTCCAATAATATTATATTATCTCTACGATTCAATGTGGGAAAAAAATTAAACATCACACATATAATCTAATGTGATTGTAAAAAAAAAAAATCAAACTAGACCTGTAGAATTTTAATCAATTGACCCTTTATTTACGGAATTGTCTTGGTAGCTACGACTGTATGACAATTGCGAGTCTTGTTATCAAGGAATTACTATTCTAGAAAGGTAATTAGTGGGGTAATGGGATTGAGTCAATAATGTCTTGATCAGCTCTAACGTGTTTGGTGGAAAACCCACTTGGGTTTCACTCGGTGAATGGATCCAGCTCTCAAGCCATCACCGCTTCGACTAGAGTCTAGACGAGAATGATCTTCTGTTTAATTTTATGGTGTTTTATTATGTTTAATGAATCTCAGCCATTTATTTATGCGGGACCTACATAAATAAATGATTAAGATTCATTAGACATAATAAGACACCATAAAATTGAACAGAAGATCTAGACTCAATCTAGACCTTGCTTTTTCTCATTTCTAAGCCTAGAAAGTGTCAAAGGATTGAAAAGGCATCGCACAAGGGAGAAACTTACTTTCGACTTTTGGGTTGAACCAACAACACGTTCAAACTTCACCCAAACTTTGAATTTTGCTTGGAAGCCCTCAGAGTCTAACTTGTAGACTTTCCATTGTTGGAAATTTCGTTTGGCAGTATTTTCTTCACAGCGTCTTGGAAGGAATGGGTTTAGGTTGCAAGCACGACGAAATTAAAGGTTTACTCATAATTTATATTTTTTAGTTTGTTACTATAATTATCTCAATGATTACTTATTATGTGAGTATTCTTGTTTAAAATGATAAGAAAAATGTTCTATTTTTATTAAACAAAAAGGCTTATAAATCAACTAAGCAATTTTTTTTTTTACAAATCAAATATTAAAAAAATGTTAAATTTGAAGTGTTAATTTATTATAAGGGCAAAGAGTAAACTCCAGTGTACAAGTCTCTCTACTTTGCGAAGATTGAGAAAAGGTCGTCAATTGTGTGCAGCCTTTCTTTGTATTTTATAAAGAGACAATTTTTATAATTCGAACTTGTGACCTTTCGATTACAGAGGGAGTAATATTACCGGTTAATTTATATAAATCCTGATAAATCAAGAAGATATTCCTCAAAACTTTTTTTAATAAAAAATGATATAATACCATTTTTTGTAATATTTGAAATTTATACTCTTCCTGTTTATTAATTAATGTTAAAGCTAAACATCATAAGCTGCGACTATTACCAAGTGATGAAGATACTTGCACTTTAGGTTTTGCCCACAAGGAACGTTTCATTAGTTTCTACATCCAAAATTTCCTATTTAGCATTTATGCCTTCAATTCAAATCTGCACAAGTATCGCATAGCAAGACCGGCGTTGATTCTTTGCTTGCGCCTGTGGTACACTACCTGGTCCTCCATGACCGTGTCTAATTGGACCCAATCAACTCTATTCATGCCTCCATAACTATATATAAGAGGACACTTTGTCATTCAAGTCATGTAGTCACAAGTAACATAAAACATCCAAAAGACATAGAATTAATCCAAGAAGCAACCAAGCAGCAAGAGAACAAGAGGGATGGCAAGAATCATGGGTATAGCTTTCATCTCAGTCATGGTGGCAGGCCTTTTGGGATGCGCGGTGGCGAAAACGGTGCATGTGGTCGGAGATAGCGTAGGGTGGACCGTCCCACAAGGTGGTGCAACTGTATACTCAAACTGGGCTAATGGCAAAAATTTTGCGGTTGGGGACATCTTAAGTAAATTCCTCTACACCCTCCTCTTAGTTTGTCTTATATTCGTTTATACCAAAGTTTTAATTCCGAACGCAATAACCATTACTGTAATTACATATTCATGTTATTTGTTATTATACCCGAATTTGCAATTGTCACACACTACAACTTAACATACAATCCCAGGTTTAAGATTTTGGTTTCTATTATAAGGAAAAGAAAAAAACACAGCACCTGACAAAACAAGTTCATGTCTTTACTATGGTTAATCATTTTGAGTTTCTTACATATGCATGCATGGTTCCTATTGTTTTCAGCGTTCAACTTCCAGACAAATGTGCATGATGTACTCCAAGTCCAAAAAACATCCTTTGACGGATGCACGTCAACGAACGCTATCGGACAGGTAATCACCACCGGCCCAACAAATGTCACTCTCTCATCCTCCGGCGAGCATTACTTCATTTGCACCATTGGCAGTCACTGCCAGTCCGGACAAAAGCTAGCTATTACAGTCTCATCAGGAGCCACACCTCCAACTACAACACCTACACCACCAACCACTACTCCGACTGCTCCTTCACCTTCTTCTGGCAAGACACCAGCCGTTTGTCCTCCGGATTCAGCACCAAGCCCCTCAACGAGTGGACCATCTACCCCTACCACACCTCCTCCTGGTTCATCAGCTTCTATCTTGTCGGCTAGTACTTTGGTGTCCTTGTCGGCTATAACTATGTTCTTCATGCTCTGAATTGACTAGATAGAAATTTAAGGTCATGCATACTTTTCTGGAGTCATTTTTCTGTATGATGGAGATCTTACCTTTTTACTCTCCTTAGTTATATGTTCTTCTTTCTTTTGGGGATAAGGTTTGGGATTTGGGAGGATATTCCTTTAGGGGAACTTATTGTAAAAATAAAAGTTATATGGAATAAATTCCTTTTTTCTTATCAAAATTTATATCATACTCAAACCAAATGTGTAAAAATCTATATTTTATTTACCATGATGATTAATCATCTCATTATCATAAATAATGCAATAATTATAACATTTTAAGTTTGAGAAGTGATCCACTACAAGAAATAAGTGGTTTACCGACGGAAATAACCGTCGGAGAACAGCGGATATCCGTCGGTGAAATTTATCACCGACGGAATATGGTGGAGCGAAAATCGGTCGGTGAAATGCCCGAAGCAAAACTTACCGACCGAATTTATCCGTCGCAAATTTACGATGGAATTACCGACCGAAACATTGTTGTCGGTATTTATTTTACGACGGAATGATCATTAC
>JAOTIZ010000005.1:5651299-5668418 GCA_027123425.1 Erythroxylum panamense
TCGGAGGGGCTAATCGGGACATAACCCCCGACGTGCCTTCACTGTTTTGCAGGTATATTCTCGTTGTATTCATCACAGAAGGTAGAAGACGATGGACTTCAATAGAAACGCACCGTTCAGTCAAAACCAGGCGGAACCAAGTACAAATCTAATCGTTTCAAGAAAAGAAAACACTTGGCAATTGAAAATATAGGGAGAAGAAGGTCGATCTCTTAAATATAGAGATCAAGGTTGATACCATTTTAAAACAAAGAGATTTAAGAAAGAGTATAAATAAAACTATAAATAAATGATTGAACACGAGAAATCCAAACGTTTCCCTACAAAATATCCTGTTTGATATATTTATTTTTAAAAAACATTTTACAGCGTACAAATGAACAGAACACTCAAACTGGGAAGATGACATGTGCATTAACGTTCAGTAGCTTTCACTGACATTTCGCGAGCAAGTTGTTGAAGATATTTTAGGGGCAGATTAGGTTTTTGTCGATTGGATTTGGAACACTCATTCCACCATAGTAACAGATTAGGTTTTTGTCGATTGGATTTGGAACACTCATTCCACCATAGTAACTCTTGTTTTTCACATGCTTATAAATCATATAGTTCGTACTATAATGCATTATTTTCTTAGTGCAGTGGTGGTCCAAAGCTAAAAGCAAAGGAATGGAAGGAAAATGATTATCCTCAAGAAAAGGTGCAGTACTTGCAGTTCACGACAATCAATTTCAAAAAAATTAATATTATTTTTAATATTTTAAAAATTATTCTGAAAATTAAAACGGTAAGATAAAAAATTTAAGATTTAAAATATTTAACCGGTCATAGACTGTCAATAAATTGACTAAAAGTTAAATAAAATTAAAAATTTTAAAATATAATTAAAAGGAAATGTATTTACTTATCAAAAAATTTAAAGTTTAATTTAAAAAGAAATTGTTAACTGAAAATTAATTGATTTATTTTAAGAACTTATTAATCTATAAAAATTGACCGATTAACTAATTAATTGATCAGTTTTTTACAAACAAAAGTTATTAAAGTAAATCGAATAAGAAAGTTAAAAATCAAATTAAAAAATTGAACAACCTAAAATTTTGCTATTAAACAAGTCGAATCAGTTAAATTTTTATTCATGGATTATTTTGATAGCCAATTTGAAATATATTTTTTAAAGAGAATTTTAAAATATAAACAACTAGGACATAATCATGTAGCTTTATCTAAACATTATTTTTCTAAATTCTATACACAGTGTTTTAAAGCAGTGATTAACATGATGGAGTCGACATCATAATACCGTGAAAGTACTTACAAAGCGTTAATCATTAATCTTGAAACCGTACCGGTTTTTCTAAAAGATCCCATGCTCTATTATGAAGTGAGAACCACTAATTTGATACCAAAAAAAAAATTGTGGGTTAAAATGCAACAACATTGTAAAGAGTAGAAATCTAGTTCAGTTGGTAGCCGACTTCAACTTCAGTTGTCTATCACTACAAGTCCTTAACCACCGCCCATGGACAAGGAAAATCCAAATATGCCCCATATGTAAAGTGATTAGACTAATTTCATACGATAAAAAACGCAATTATTATTTTATAAGTGCCTAATTATATAATAATTTAAGTCAAGAAGTCAGCGACGAAGAGTGAGCTTCCCTTCCTCCTTGCGTACAGTTACATTAACTAATTAATTAAGGATGAACAAACTAACCGTACCTGCCCAAATTATTAGTTTAAAGAGTTCCTTTGTTAAGATAAGACTTACGATTATGAGGCTTTGGGATAAGAGATAAGATCTTTTGTCTAATATTATTCTGTCTTATTCTGTCTTATGAAATTTCAGTTATTTATTTTGCGGGATTCACGCGGAGTTCATACCTGATCTACGCGAGACTTACACAAGACCCACGTAAATAAATGACTGAGATTTATTAGACACAATAAAATATCATAATATTAAACAGGAGATCTGAACTTTCTGCATAGTCTCCGCTTACGGGTGCAGTAATAGAAACATGGTCCTGAAGTACTAGGATGTTCGTGGTCAATCTGATTTGATTGTATGCTTATCCTGAAGTACTAGGCTGTTCGTGGTCAATCTAATTCGATTGTATGCATACTCAATTACTTTACTTCTCCAATCTCGTCAAAATTTTCCGTTTCTTTTTGTAGTACATTTTAGTCTGGGGAAAATATATTAAATATATAGAGATCTCTCCAAATTTGCGTTAGATTAAGGAGGTTGAAAGTAAGATTACATCAACAACATGATCCACAAAACAGCAACCAACACAAAAGGTTCCCTGTCAGGAGACCACTTGCAACTTGAGTACATATATTAACATAGATTTCCCAGAAAGAATCAATTCTCCGTGGTGGGCTCCCAGAAAGAATCAATTCTCCGTGGTGGGCTGTACTGCCTCATCCGCTGGGAAATCATAAGCATTGATCTGGTCAAGAATCAGAACCAATCCCATGGCAAATGCTCCGTCAAACCCAGGCTTTAGGCACAAAGTGAACACATCCTTCCCAAGTACCACGTTAGTGGAAGCATCCACTTTGCGCCTGATCTCAGCCACTGGCTCCTTTTCTGCGTTCAAGATCAAACATGCTCTATTTGCGTATGACCCTTCGATCTGGTAGTACTCTTGTCCTTGGGTCCCGTAAACTTCGACTGTCACGCTGCAGCGTCCTATTATCGACGATCTTCGGACGCTGAATATGGGTTTCTTTCCTTCTGTTCTTTCCCCCGTGTAACCTTCCCACCGGTGGTGTAGACTCGGCCTCTGCAAAAAACAAGTGTCTCTGAGTTGACTCAATATATGTTAAACGAGTGATTCCAAATATCCGACAAGTGATCGTGACTCGGGAATTTTGCAATCCACCGTTTGCACAGAAGTGACGTCAAGGAAGAATCTGACTCAGAATTGGATTTATATTTGGTAAAATTCAATCGCTTTCCATGAAGGTGAGTGCTTGTTTGATACAAATTGATAAACAATTGGACTGACTCCGTGAAAACAAACAAATCTGATAGAAACCCATCAATAAAAATCTCAAACTAAAGCAAACCCGCTTGGAGTCTACCGTTCTAGCACATTTTACAGCAAGACGACAACTTAACGAGTTGATTCAGATCCAGTGAAAAAAAAAAGATGCAGACTTTTTTCCTGAAAAAAGAAACACACCTAATCACCGAAACAAATTCCACACACATCTTTATTCTCTAACCTGATTCATTGGTTCTTCTTTTTACCGTCACGAGTCCGATCACAAGGTCGACTCGTTCGTTAAGCTTATAAATAACGTTCCGAGTATATACACGTACCTTTTTGCTCACAGTAAGGAGACACCGTCCATTGGCGTCCATGAGAACCACCTCATCTTTGCGCCTCATCTCAGGACCATAGAAGTCAACCCTGAGAACCAACTGGCCGGTACAATCATAAACAGTGAACCCATCATTTGCAAAGAACAAAGAGGTCTTGAGCACTGTTAGATTCGTCTCCTCTCCATATATGAACCCATCATCCACAACCAAACCTGCCTTCATAATTTTCCTCTCTTTCCTATTTCTTCACACACAACCTTGAGAAGAGATGAGAACAAAACGCTCTCTTTGCGTAGTGATCTCTTTGTGAGAAATATGTGAACGCTAAAGAAAATGCAGGCGTTGAAGGGAAGATATATAGGGTTCCTATACAACTACAAGGACAGGGCCACAGAGATGCGGCCGAAGCCTGAAGGTGACGTAAGACTAGATATCAAGTTATTAAAATAAGGGAATATTTATTCTAAAGAATGAAGATAATAAAAACTTTATATATTTAATATCTATATCTATAGTGTGCCTTTTATTTTTGTTACTTATCTTGGATTCTTTCCGTATTAAATATGAAAAATACTTCTTGGATTCGGTATTCCAAAGCCATTCATGGAGCTTTTGGTAGGTTACTTGTCTCCAGAACTTGAGGCTGCTATAATTGACGTCTCAATTTTTGTATTTTTTAAAGTAATTAGAAAGAATTTTTATTACTTAATTTAAATAAAAAAATATTTATCTTATTTGTAGCTTTAAATTGAGTAATAAGTAAAAGATACAATCTGTCATATAATTTATTTATTTTTAAAAATATTTCATTAAAAAAATCATTAGTAAAGTCATATTAAAATAATTAATTTAACTTTTTATAATAAAATCATTAGGAAAAGATTTAGTAAATTATTTTTAATACTCAAAATGTTTATTTTAAATGATTTAAAATAAATGAAAATATTTTAGAAATAAATAAAACTAAAAGAAGTATTCAGTTCACATTTGCCTAAATTAAAATACTAGAGTTGGATGCAAAAGGAAAAAGTTGTGCTTGCTAGGACTAGGGGGGGCCCTTTAATAAATTGATAGAAAATTTGGGTTATTCTGTCTTTTTGTATGCAATTATTATCGTCAAATCTTCAAAAGCGCACCGTTTTGACTCTTCAAAACTTTCAAGCTGTTCGATTCGATGTGGGTATTAAAACATATTGAAATGCTGATGATTCAGAAAAATGTGTGGTCTCAAATCAAAAGAAATCAACAAAAGTCGATTACGGAGCATCTTTTTAGTCCTCTTGAACAATGTTTTAAAAATCGGTCCAAACCGAAAAAGGTATGAATCAGTCATTAGTTCGGGTCAGTTTTACCTACTAACTTCACTGTATAAAAATCGACCGATTTAATCTTTTTTGGTCGAATCGGACGGTCCGATTCGACCCGATTTTAAATCCTTGTTCTTGAAACAATAAAACGTGATACTTATACCCTCTCATAAATTTAAAAACAAATTCACATTTAACATGATTGTATGCTATTAAATTTGTTTATTTTTAAAATCCAATTAGACAACCAAACTTTAGCTGTAAAAGAATTGATTAATATCACTCGGTGTAACTAATGATAATAACTTGTTCCCTTGTATTGCATTTAACAACCTTAAATTTGATACTTAAAAATAAAAAAATTGGACAAAGATAAAATTTTAGTTTATCAGCCAATTCTGAAAAAAATAAACATAATTGTTTTCATGAGATTTTACTTTAGGATATTATTAAGGAATTTCTTTTAAGCCTTCGCAAATTGATTGTAAAAGTAGCACTGAGAAACTAATTTCAATTTTAATCAAAATTCCAAAATGAACAAGTTGCCCAAGATCTCTAAACCCAATTGGGTTAACTATTATAGCAAAATAATTAAAAAAACTCAATCAATTTTATTGGTTCAATTGTAAAAATTTTAAATCAATTATAATATCAATTACACCATACTATGAAACCTTCTTACCAACAAAATTAAAGTAGGAGACATAAATCCTTCCAACGATTTGCATACGACTGACTGATGGTACACTTCAGAAAGTAAAAAGATATTTCAGCAGTAAAAAATTAAAGTTTTATCTCTAGATCAGAAATGGCAATTAGTTAGGTGGTGACTAACCTAGTTTGATTGGTTAACAAATATCTGATTGCAAACTGAACATCCATTAACAGGGACACAGGATAAGCTCGGCGACATTGCATTCTTGCAGACACTTTTATAACTACAGATTATATAATTAATAATTAAAAAAAACACATCATAATTTATCAATCAATGAATTTAATATTTGTAAGGTTGAGATTTATATTTATTTAATTCAAATTAATTAATTTATTATATTCAATTAAATTTAAAAATTTAAATTTGATCAAATATAAATACTCAAACTATTTTATTAATTAGTCATGCTTTAAGACACCAATATAAATATATCTTTATAAACGTTTCAGACACCGGTCCTTTCTTTGTCTTTGTGGTATGATCACTGGGAGATCTTACCTCAAGGTCAGGGGTTCAAGGAATGGTAGAACCAGAAGCGACCTTTAGCGATGATGAAAATGATGATGATTCACATCCATGAAAATAAGGTATTCTAAAATACCTTTTCTTTTTTCCTGTTGATCTCAATATTAGTAAAAGTAGACGAGTGGCACCACCATCTTTCCATCTGCTCCGATGGCTATAAACCCGAACGTTTGGGCTTGCCATCGTCAGGTGTTCGAAGGATGGTAGCAGAAGAAGAGAAAAGAAGAAATATGCATAAAAATAAAAGGTATTTCAAAATACCTTATTTTGCGATTCTTTTTATTGCAAGGTAACAGGGATGAATTTAATCTTAATGTTTTCATGGTAATACAAATAAGACGTTAACATTTTAAAATATTAAAAATTAACTCACAATTTTTAAAATGTTTAAATTCAATTATTTCCAAATAGAAAATTAAATAAAGTAATGTCCCTGTCAATCTTTTGTCGTGTCACTAGAATATTTTAAATGAACCTACAAGTTTTGAAATATCTAAATTCAACTCTTCAAAGACCAAAAAAAAAAAGGGGAAGCAAATAGAGTTACGTCTGTGTCAATCTTTTGTCACGATATTAATGATATAGTGGAAACAGGCCCGACCTTGGGTTAGGACAAGTAGGGCATTAATCCAGGGCCCAACTTTATAAAGAATAAAATAAGCAACAAAAAGGATTTTATTTTATTTCATTTTGTTCTTTACGAAAGTTTTAATCTTTATAAAGGGCAACAAAAGAGCTCATATTTTACCTCTTTTGTTCTTTATAAGAGCTTATTCTTGAATATCATAAAGAAAGAAAAAGGTAAAATAGGAATCTTTTTCATTTGCCCAGGGCCTATAAAACGTCAGGATCGGCCTTGAGTAGAAATACATTATTTTTGTAATTTGCTTATAGGATTCATAGTTTACCATATATATTTTATAAATAAATATTTTCATACAAGGATATGTGTATCTTTTTGATTATGAATCTTATGGAACTTGTGAAACTTGTAAGGTTGAAGAATAATCAAATCAACCTTTGGTGAAAGGATGATAATGGTATTGAAATGTTAAATTTATACATGTGATGTATTGGATGGAATAACAATTCATATAAGGATGATACTTATATTCCTTAGATTACTAATGACTTTATGTGATATAGTCATACGTATTAAATGAAATAACGATTTAAAAATTTGAAATTTGAAATTTTCAAATTCTTTAAATCTAAGTAAAAGTTAAGCATTAAGAATATTGAAGCACTTCGATGAGTTCATTGTGAAGAGTTTTAAATTTCGGTTATCTATAAAGAATGAGATTCTCTAGTGAATACCTTTATTACTGAATTCATAAGTGTATGAATTTATATAAGGAGAAAGCTATAATATGAGATATTGTAAGATGCAATAATATTTATTCTATCGTGATGGGTATAATGACTTACCTTCAATAGTTCCCATTGAATCAATTAGTAAGAATTCATATTAGATATGAAATGATAAGTCTTTGAAATAGTCAAAGTTAATGATTTAAGGATGTAATGCTTAGTTGAAGCATATATTATCCATTAAGTTTAGAACTAAATTGGATAACAAAAGGTTATGAGATATCTAAAGGTTTAGATATAATCTTACAGACCTATTGAACAAATTGTTTGTTTCAATATATGATTATAAGATAATGGTTCTCAAGATAAGTAATGGGAGTAAGATGAAATTTGAAAGACTCAAATCTCATGACAGTACATCCAATTGAAACTAATGCCTTTATTGATATATTTGATGTATAGTTGAAAGCCTACAAGATGTTGAAAGATTCACTCTTATGAGGAATTCAAAGAGTTTGCTTTAGAGATGATTGTGAATTTATCATGTCTACAAGAAGATTAGTAGGAGTATGGTCGTCCTACTCAGTGGGAGTATATGAAGACATATTGCTTACAGAGAACCACAATTATAACTTTCAATAGTGGAAAACATAATTGTCCAAGAATAACTCTTGTTGGATATGAAAAGGTTAACGACTTAATTATGGGAATTATATCTATAGAGATAGATTGGACATTGTTAACTTATTCTAATTCAGGCACATAGATAATGTACTAATGATGCTTAATATTTGAGATATTAGATACTAGTGAAGTGTTAAAGATATCTATTACTCAATGTGTTAGTTGATATTTGAGTTCAAGATGATAAGGATATAACTTTAAAAATAAATCCTAATTAAGGTTTATTTACTTAGAACAATATCATTTAGGATCGGAAAGGTTCCAATGTAGCAAATGGTTGCTAATTAAGTCATAATACATTTTTCATTTAATGGAAATGATTAATCGGATCAATAAGTTTTTTAGTGAACTTGATATAGTTCCTTACGTTGTTTAAGACAGTAATATACTGTAGAACATTAAATCATTAGGCATACAAAAGAAGCTAATGTCTCATCAAAGATTTAAGAATGTGTTTAGGAAAATTTTCTTAATTATGATGATAATTAAGATGAGAGTTGTTAAGTAAGTGTTCACTATAGAGAATCTTGTAGAATTCTCTCATTAAACCACTGTTCTAGCAGTAGAATAATCGTCATATGGTAATATGATATGAGATGCTTAAACGATTGGCTTAGTGCATGTGGGAGATAATTGATTTATGCCCCACAGCCAATCACTTTGGTTGTAGTTTAGTGACAAATTATTTAAAGACATTCTTTATCTTATACATGTTTAGATTTACATGATAAAGTCTACGGGATAATTGTACATTATAAATGAAATTATAATAAAATTATAATTATGAGATTCATATTGCATTTATGTATTATTCCTAAATGTTCCTAGTCATTGTTATATTAAAATTGGACATTAATATAACGTAAAAAAACTAATATATGTTTTGTTTTGCCTTTTGAAGGAAGTAGTCGATCTTATAGGCTAAAGTATAGAGATATTTAAACAAATGCGTCGGTTGCTTGTTAGAAAATAAGTTCACTGAATAAACTCGATATGAGAAATCTATTTGGAACATTATTTGTATGTCTGTGGCATTTTTATTGTGATGATTGTATAAGTAATTCTTTGACTTAAGATCACCACAATTATCTTGTATAGGAATTGTTAAGTTTTGATACTATTTATAACCTATTTAATCATAGGTTATTCAATCATTAGTCATTGAATGTAACATGAATTATATGGAAGTAGTTGTGTGATCAAGACAGGATTTATCACCCTAAAGTAATTAGGAAGAATGTTCTGTTGTTTTCGATTAGTATAGATTCAAGAAACCCTTGGCCAAGGTGGAATGAAATTTTGTAAATAGTTTACAAATATTATTAATTGAATAACTTGCTAATGACTGAGAACTAATATAATTAGACTCAAAATAGAGTAGACAATAATGTTATTCTTTATGTCTAATCGGACCATTTCTTGATAAAAAGATTGAATTATACGAAAAAAATCATGGCCAGAAAGGATAGTAAAAATCACTTTTACATTTCTAAATATTTGGAAGGTCATAATACGTTGCTAGACGCCAATCTTAATCTATGATTATAAATTGTTTAATTGGATAATTAAAGATAAATTAAAAAGAATTTTAATTTAATTAGATTAGAATTTATAATCATTGCCAACATATTTAGGATGGGTCTCACATATAAAATAGGTTGAAGAGAACAAAGTTAATTTAATCAAGTTAGATTTGATTGTAAAATTTGAAAAACTTTATGATTAAATATGAGATACTTAATAAATAAGGATCAATATGAGATATTAGATTTTATTTAGACATAATTGATATTTAATTAGAATTATAAATAATTCTAATTAAAGTTTAATTGAAATTAGAATTTAATTTCAATGAAATTACTAAAATGTCCAGAACCTATTATAAATAAGCTTAAGCTTTATAGAGCTAGTACGTTTTGCCTAACCCTCACTGTAAGAGTTATAGAGTTCTCTCAATTCATTCTGTAGATACCGTTAGAGGCCAGACATTTGTGTGACTATGGTGGTTAAGATGGATTGGTTTTGTAAATGGTTCGAGGTATATGACACGATAAAGATCAAGCTTCGGAATAAGGTACGAATTTAGATTCACACTTTATTATAATTATGTGTTAATTATTTTATATAATTAAATTAATCTTGATTTTCAAGAAATCAAAAGTTACGAAAAAATATCGTAAGTATTCTGTTGCAATTGGGATCAGATTCTGACCTAATTTCCCAACAACTGCAACAAGAAAGGTAGCTCATATGTTGTCACATTATAAGAGTGACTTAATGTCAGAGAGTCCAATTTCTCCAAGTAGAGAATTGATCCAGCATAATTCAACAACAGCCAAAATAATGCTTCTGTATTTTGTTTCAATGCTGGACTTGATAACAATAGGCTGCTTTTTGGTGCTACAAGAAATTAAAGAGGATCCAAGAAAAATACAATAACTAGATGTAGATTAGTGATCATTAGGACACCTAACCTGATTAGAATAAGAGTAAGTGGCTATGGCTAAAGAGGTGGGTCTAGTTAAGTGAAGACCATGGGAAGGGGTAGAGTGAAGATACCAAAGAATGCATCTAACAGTTGTCAAATGGACATTAGTAGGACAACACAAGGATTGAAAACTTTGTTAATTACAAATTTTGTGTCTAATATGGCTAGACAGAGGTATTGAAGTACTCTGACAGTACTACAATATTTAGTGGGATCAGAAAGAGGAAGGCTGTGATTTTTTGAAGTGGTATGGAAAGGTAATGAGAGTGGAGACATGTTTGGAAGATTCAAGATGTGTGTATTAAAAAAGATCACAAATGTATATAGATTGTGTGAGACAAAGACCTATGGGTGTAAATATGGCTTGAATGCCAAGAAAGTAGTGAAGGATATCTAGAGTTTTGAAGGCAAATGTAGAATGAAGGGCATCAAGGCTAGTTTGAATGAATTATTATAAAGAGCTTCTCACCAAGATATCATTCACATAAATAAGAAAGAAGGTAGTATAAGTAGGTATGGTGTGAATAAACAGTAAGGTATTTGCTTTTGATGACGTAAACCCAAAGTCAACAAATTTATGACTTAATACATGACACTAGGCTCCAAGAACCTATTTGAGACCATAAAGCGATTTATATAGACATCACAAATACTAAGGATGATGAGGGTTAGCAAAGCTAGGTGGTTGATGCATAAAAATAAGTTTTTGTAAGTGGCCATGGAGGAAAACATTTTTAACATCGAGTTGAAAAATAAACCAGTTTTTAGTGAAGGCAAGTGTAAGAATGAGGCAAATGATGGTTGGTTTAGCAACTAAACTAATAGTGTCAATATAATCAAGGTTGGGTGGTTGATGATAACCTTTAATAACTAGGTGAGCAATATAGCAATATAGGGGACCATCGTGATTAAATTTTGTTGAAAATCTACTTATAGCTAACAATATTTGCACTTGGATGAGTAGGGACAAGTGACAAAATATTGTTATAACAAAGAGCTTTGAACTTATCAAGCATCACCTAATGTCAGTAAGGAAATTTGTTGGCGTGAGTAAAGGAAGTAGAATCTGAATCAATAGCTGGTGTAACAGTAGTGTGGTAAGTAGTGAGATTAGGAAAAGTTCTTAATGTTCGAGTACGGTCCCGAGTGCAAGTAACCATTGGATAAGAAGATGATCATGGTGGTTGATGAAAAGAAGGTGCAGAAGGAATAGGTCATTCAGGAGTAATTGACACTAGTGATAAAGAAGGATTTGAATTTGGAGGAGTAGTAGATAGTAATTGGAACCGTAAGGGTAAAGATAAAGAGGTGGGAGGAGAAGGAGGAGAATTGGGTAGGAGATTAAGGAATTAAGTTTCAAGAAATCTTATAAGTTGAGAAATATAGATTTTATATGTGGAGGTATCAAAACATTTATATCCTTTATAATTGGGAGCTTAGTTAAGGAATATGCATGGAATGAATTTTGGTGTGAGTTTATCAGTTTTAGTTTGAGCAAGAAAGGAAAAGAAAGTACAATTAGAAAAACCTAAAGATGATCAACTTTACAAGGTGCATTGAACAATAGTTTATGAGGAGATTTAAAATGTAAGAATGAGGATGATATAAGATTTATAAAATAAACAACTGTGGAAAATGTGTCAAACCAAAAATGCTTTAGAAGAAAGCTATAAAGAAAAATGGTGATTCCTATTTCAGTTATAAAACAAAGTTTAAGTTCAGTGATGCCATTCTATTATGGGGATATAAGGACAATAAATATGAAAAAGTAATGCCATGAGTAGTAAGAAAAGTAGCAAACAATCCTTTGATAAGTTCATAACTCCCATCATACTAGAACATTTTAATTTTAATTGAAAATAAGTTCTCAACAGTGTTTTGAAAAATTGAAAATTTTTTAAGGCTTGAGACTTATAACCTAGAGGAAAAATTCAAGTGTAATGACTACAATCATCAATAAAAAAAGAAAATATCGAAAAACTAGAAAATGATAAGGAAGGTGATGGTTTTCAAATATCACAGTGAAGAAATTAAAGAGGTTCAATTCAAACTTTAGTGGATCTAGTAAAGGAAAGATGACAACATTTACTTTGAAGACATGATGTACAATCAAGACATGAGACACTAGGACTGACTTAAATAATTTTGAAAAATATTACGACATAAATGATCGAGACATTGAAGCCAAATTTTTTCCTATTGAGCAATGAAGGCCATAAAATTTATGAAATTGATGGGAACCTTCATAGGGTAGAGATTATTGTGGATGCTTTCAATGATAAATATAATCTTAGAGAAAAAGTCTTTCATAATATAATTAGAGGGATTATATTCAATTAAACAATAATTGTTTTAACAAAACGGGCAACAAAAAAATAAATTTGCAGTAAGATTAGACACAATGAAAATATTTTTAATTGTAAGGGTCAAAGATTTGCATGGAAAGATAAGCAACCTTTTGAAGATATGAGTAGACTAGTACCATTATTGACAACTACTTGATTAGCACTGTGATATAGTTGGATGGAGTCAACAATATTGGTGTTAGGTGTCATGTGCAAAGAGGCAACAGTATTTAGAATCCATTTAGTAATTTGACCAAGGGAATAGATGGAGGAATTATGTAGAAGTTGAATATTTAGTATAGAAAATGCAGACTGAATTGGAGTCAGACCAGTAGAAGGGTTATAAGAATTAGTCCTAGATTGCTTTAATAGAAGAGACATTTACTAGTTATATGACCAAAAATTTGGCAAATTTGACATTTTGGGGTCGTGGAATGGATTTGCGTCAAAAAGTAGAATGAGTGGATAGGTTGGAAGGAGGAAATTGGTTTGGGCCATACGAGCTAGAATTTTGCAGATTAGGATTGGGATGGTAATTTAGGTTATGGGCTGGGTTAGAGTTATTTGGCATGTGAGTATAATTATCTAGGCCATATCGCAAAGAGGGGTTGAGTGAACCCACCTAGTTTAAGTGTGAGGAAGATCTAAGTAGGCTTGGTGAAGTGCCAAGACTTCTTTGATGCTGTAAGCTGAGAAATGACTTCCACGAGAAGTAGTTCCTGTCATGTCCGGTAGAGCTTGATGGAGGGACAACATTCATTGCTCGTGAAGCTGGAGTTTTGCTTACAGCTCAGAGAAAGATGGAGGTGTTTCACGTTTCTCCATTGTAGTGACGAAGGATTCGAATTCAGGAGTAAGTTGTTGATGGTGAAAAGGATCAGATCCTCTAATGAGACCGAATCGCCTATTATCGCAAGATCTTCAACTACGGTTGCAATGTTCATGGGGTAATTAGTGATGGTGGAATTGCCCTGTTTGGTGGTGTGAAGATGACGACAAAGTAGAGATCGTTGAGTTGTAGTTTGTTGAAGAAAATAGGTTTCTAGTATAGTTCAAAGGCTCCAAGCGGTGTCACATCAAGAGCTAAAGACGTCATAATGGAGATGAGAGTCGCTGTGAGATAACACTATACTAATTTGTCCTTTTTGGCCATTCTAGGAATTCTGACGGAGGAGATGAAGTGTCATAGGTTGATGCATGAAGCTTGAATGATGGAGAGATGTACTGCATTGTGATTTTATAAGTTTGTGTACAAATGGTATATAAGAGCTTGCATTGGAGACATGGTAAAAAAAATTAAGAGTAAGCTCAGGTAGACTCTGATACTATAAAAAGAATAATAAACTGAAATATATTTGAATAAAGGTGTATTTATTATGTCTCTTCATGACCATGTATATAGGTATTTATGCACATTTAGAGATAAGATAGCATCAACATTATACGTTTTGTTTTTGAACATATCTAGATAGAATGATAATATAAGATAAGAATTTTACATAAAGTAATTACGATAGAAAAAGATTGATTAAGATGAGGATGAATTTTGTTAACAATAGCAATTTCAAGAAAGATTGCATCTTTAAGTCTTAGAAAACAAAATAAACAACATTTTCCAACGCCACCAAAATAAAGAGTGATTAAATATTATTAATTAGCCTTATCATAACGGACAAACAATTATTTATTGAAATTAATCTTAAATAATGGCTGATTATATTTAAGTAGAATTAACAATAAATCAGACTAGACAATTTGAAATTGGGTCTAACTTTAGGTAGGCATGGCAATCTGGCCCTGCCCAAGTTGACCGAGTCACAGACTGAGCTCAGGACAGGGCTATCTAGGCTTGGCCCAGCTCGTGGTTGGATCAAGAGCTACAAAATGACATCCTTTTTTGAATTTTTTTTTAAAAATAATAAATCGAGCCTAGCCAACTTGACTCACCTTCCACCCGTCGAGCTGGGGGCTGAACCAACATTGCTATCCCTAACCTCAGGTTTAATTGAGTTTCCAAACAAGAGTTGTTTGCACCTCTCAATGAATGTGAGAAATAATGATCTTGTTACCAATTAGGGGGGTTGAATGTTCATTCTAGGCGTTGTCATCATCATCATCATAATCATCACACCCAGTCCGAAGTCCCGTAATAAAGCAAGGTCTTAAGAGGTCTGATAATATGCAGCTTTATTCCTATATAGTAGAGAGACTGTTTCCGATAAATCCACATACAGATATGACAATAAAAGAATGATGCAAAAGATCATCCAAAAGTGATGAAAACAAAGACTAGGGCCTGAGTGGTAAGAAAGGTTCGTAGAGACAAAGAGGCGAATAACTAGCTTGAGAGTTGAGGTTATACTAATCAAGTTGAGTTTAGTAGCATCACGTTTAACATTTGATGGGGTATGCGTTACTAACAACAAATCTCAAAGAACGTTTTCAAATTCAAAGTTAAAAAGGTTTCAAAATTAGCATGCAATTAGAAGCAAAACAATAGTAAATGCTTATGGATAAAACAAACTAGTAAGGAAAATACGAAATAAAACGCACAGTTGCATACTAGTAAAAGCGCAACCACTAAACTATCAGAAGAACAAATAAAAATAAAAAGGGAAGTATACATAAAGAAAAATCATAGAAAGGAAGCAATAAGGTGAATCATACTTTCCTGAGTTTGCTACAAATTAGAAACAAAAAAGTATCATGAATATGAAACATCATATCTTACCTGGTAAAAGGTAAAAAGTATGCCACCAAGCATTCCAGTTAAACCTAAGCTGCTTGATTGTATTTATCTTTTGGAGAGAATTAAGTCGAGGGTGTTAGCCTGACAAAACATATTTCTTTCTTATGCTGTTAGACTGACGCTCATTATCTCTGTCTTAAGTGGCTTGCATCTTTATTGGGTCGCTCATATTACTTTGCTTCATAAAATTCTCAAGGGAATTGACAGAATTCTGAAAGCCTTCCTATGGTCAAGTAGCAACGATAGTTCTAAAAATGCTAAGGTAAAATAGAGTGAGGTGGTTATATTAAAGAGATTCGGTGGATTAGAGATCAAATCTATTTCTACGCAAAAACTATTAATGTGTAAAAGACTTTGGCTATTATATACTGATCACAATGCGATATGGGTTAAGCAACTACATGAGTGTCACTAAAAGAATGTAAACTTCTGGCAGGTTAGTTACAGGAAGGAGTTCTCCTAAATCCTGATACAAATGTCACAAATGCCAGAACTAGACTGCCCTTGTATTAAACACAAGATAGGAAACGGTAACAACACCTGGCTTTGGTTTGATAATTAGTTAGACATGAGTCCCCTTATCTCTAATCCTCAGGTACGACACTTGAGCAATAGAATTCCTCTTCATCTTAAAGTTTCTTCTTTGATTTGCAATGGTCAATGATACGATAATTTCAGATTATCAGAGGTTTTAATATTGTGGCCCAACTATTCTTTGCCTAATGTGCTAAGGGTCGAATCCATCATTTGGTGGTCGATTCTCCAACCAATCTTGTCATTAGATCTTGAATGGAGGCTTATCTAAGGTGCCTTGGTTTTCACTATTATGTCATAATTCTATTCATCCTAAGGCGTCTTTTATGTCTTGGCTTGCAATTAAAAACCGACTCAGGACTAAACTACAATGGCATAGGAATGTTGACTCTACTTGCTTGTTATGTAAAATGGAAATTGAGGATCGGGATCATCTCTTTTTCCTTTGTACCTTCTTGAAAGCAGTATGGAATAGGATCTTATGTTATCTGGTACTGGTACTCCATATAGGGATCATGCTCTCAACTGGGCTATTAGCAATTCTCGAAAGGATAAACCCAATGCAATCCTATGCAAAGGCACCTTTATTTCTACCATTTATTGT
Organism: Erythroxylum panamense; assembly: GCA_027123425.1. Classification (NCBI taxonomy): domain Eukaryota; kingdom Viridiplantae; phylum Streptophyta; class Magnoliopsida; order Malpighiales; family Erythroxylaceae; genus Erythroxylum; species Erythroxylum panamense. Next base: position 5,667,904 of record JAOTIZ010000005.1, read on the forward strand.
CTATGGAAGGAGATAACTGGCGTTTATTTTCTAAACATGAAGAAGGGGCATACCAAGTTGCTCATATGAGAATCAACTGGGTACGATTTGCTTTAATTGCAAAACATTTTCACCTCACTTTATCTTCTAATATGAAGCATAGATGGCAACTCTAACTTGTTCGATTTTTTGTAATTATTCATAGGTAGTTTCCTACTTACTGTCTCTCGAGTTGAGTATATACTCGAACTTATTGTAATTTTGATTCAATTTTGTCTATAGTTATGTCAACTTCATTTTTTAAAAAAAAAGTGATTTTGTTATATAAAATTGAATTTAATTCAAATTTTGAATAAATTAAATTTATCCATCAATTTTATTTCTGAATCCAGACCCGCCTTTTGCAACCATAACCTAGTCAAATATCTTTCCTTTTGTTATAAAACCATAATTACAATATCAGAGTATTTGGGAGAGAAGACTTATTCTTATAAGTTCATTTTCTTCTTATCTCTCTTACATCAAACCTTCTATTT
>JAOTIZ010000005.1:5707714-5732131 GCA_027123425.1 Erythroxylum panamense
TAATATATTATTAACAAGTCATAATGTTAATACATGAATCACAAATATCCATTGGCCTAGGGCACACTACTAACAATCTGATGAGTTAATTGCATCATGGGTAAGATTGATCTTAAATAAGATGCATAATATGATTAAATTGATTACATACCTTGTCACAATTGGATGACATAATGTTAAATTGATTGAATGAGCATGCTATTGATGAGTAAACATCACCGAGTGAGCTATTTTGAGCCTAAAGGATTGCACTTAATCCTATTTTTCTTGTGAGTGATACAATTTTCTCTTCTATGTATGTTTACTTTTAGAACTTGCATTGCATCTTTTCGAAGTTACATAATCATATTATGGTATGTTCATGAAAGTGATAAAAGGTACGAGGATTGAGCTTGAGCCAAATAGCTAACCCTTTTTATATATCAATCTCCTAATGAACCCTTTGTGCCTAGTGATTGTATTTGAGTCTTTCTCTTTGTAAACCTATTCGAAAGAACCTTGAACCAAGAAAAACAAATTCACCCTTGTTCAATGGTTAGTAGAGCTATAAATGCTATGCATTCAATATTCTTGTTGATAGGTATACAAATGAAGAAGTGTGGGGGTGTTTTCTATGGTAATTGAAGGAGCATGGTTTCGAAAAAAACAAAAATAAAAATAAAAATAGTAATATTAATAAATAAAGCATGTTCACTTCAGATTTCAAGGTGAAAGAATGATGGAAATTATGATAATAGAGTTGGTGGAGTTTCCTAAGTATTATGGTTGTTGGGCACATTCTCAGAAAATTTTGCCAATGATGATTGTAATATTTGTAGTTGTTGCTCTACTAATTATTGAATATTTGAATTCCTATCCTTTCTTTCATAGCCTACTTTACCCCTTAGCCCCATTATAACCAAAGGAATAAAGACCTTTTTTATTCATGGATATGTCATAGATGGGAGTAGTGGAGAAGTAGATAAGATGCAAGTTTATGGTAAGAGACATGTATGAGAAGATGATTAAGACTAACCCTTAAACACCTGTGTGTGAAAGTGAATACTTTATGAGAGACTCCATTCATGGCATGTGATTTTGATTAATTGAAGCATTATGATGTCTTATTGTTGCTTAGTTTGTGATCTAATATATAAAGTATTATGTGGCCTTATATATATGTTTCAATTCTTACCTATAATACTTTCAACTTATTAGATTGAGCTATGACGATGATTAGGTGTGGAATGATGGAAAGAAAATGTTTATGGGTACCGTTCATTTTGAGCAAACCCTCAGGAGACTATGACTCATCCATTATGGATGCATAGTGGTTTAAAGGGTTGTGGCCTATACTAAATGCCACCATACACCTACGAAAGTGGAATCAATAATTTGTTTAAGGATTTAGTAGTTAGTTTTCTTTTGTTTTTGCTTGGGGACAAGCAATAGTTTAAGTATGAGAGAATTTGATAAGTCAAATTATTCATATATGATTATGGGATGAATTGGAACTAATTTGACTTATCTTTATGTGAATTTGGAGCTTTATTTAGATAGTTCTCACATATTTCAACTTTATTACTTAATAGGTGCAAACGGATAAATTTTGAGGCAAGAGGTATAACTTTTACTATGGATGTCAGATTAAGGTCATTCAAGTATGTTTTCAAAGAGGACTCTGAGTTCTACAACTTTCATGAAAACTCTTAGGAGAGATTTTGTCGTCTAATAGGTTAAAATTATACATTTTTGTAGATGCCCAAGGTATGTCTGCTCAGCGGAACATGATGTCCCTTCAAACAGACATGAGCAGAACTGGAAGGTTGGAAAACCTGAGAAGGTCCGCTCAGTGAACTTGAAGTTCGCTTAATGGACATTGATTAGCCAATTTCAATCCAGAGACCCGAAAAGGTCCACTTAGTGGACAAGAAATCCGCCTAACGGACTTTGTCAGCACTAGGACGATCTTCATTCTCCTGTTTAGCAAAAACTAGGTTTCTTTGAGCCCAAGACACTATAAATACTCATTTTTAAGACCAAAAGAGGGGCTGGACACTGAAAACGAGGTTGAAACATAAGGAGGCACCCAAAAGAGGCAAAGAAGAAGAGAAAAGAGGATTGAATCAAGCATTGGAAGCAATCATTTTTTGTGTTCTCTCTACCTTCTCTCTCTACTCTTTCTTGGATGTTGATTTTCTTTATTTGTGTGGATTCAGTTATTATGTTCTGGAACTAAACCCCACTTAGGGTGAGGGATGTAGCCTATTTTGAGGGATTGATTTATATTTTAGCGATTGATTGATGTTGAATGAAAGTTCTTAGGTTATGTTTATCTTTCTTGAACTTCACTGTTGTTTCTGTGCTTGATCACCATAGCTGCAACTTTAGGAATCATATGATGAATTGAGAGGTGAAGTATGATTTATACACTAGGAAGATAAACACATTAGATTTAGAGATAGAGATATCCTAAACTAGTGTGATAAATTATGGTTGTTTGTTCTTAATGAATTTGACTAGTTAGATTTTGCATTGAGAGATAGTAATCAACTAGTTGGGTATTGTTATATGTCTTGAGAGAGAATATGAGTAAGGTTGTGCAATTGTTATTATAACCTGTCATTCAATCAATTCCATAATTTATTGATCAATCTCTTACATAGGTGAACCCCAAAGCCTAAGTTTAAATCATCAAATTTCCCCTGTTTGTTTATTTCCGATCTTTATAATTTATTGTCTACTCAAATCCAATCATTTTTTAAGTTTCTTGTCACTTTCATTCAAGTAAATAGGATTAATTCAGTAGTGAGTATCTTAGTCCTTGTGGGAGACGACCTTGGAATACTCGATTTGTAGGTACTAGGAACAACTTTGTGCACTTGTAGATTTTGTCTACCAACCTCCACTACTCGAGTTCCTGGTTACGTTGGTTCCATTAAGCATCATATTGCTCGTTGATAATAGGATCACCTCTTGCTTCCTAGCTAATGTTTATGCCTGGTGTAGAGAACGTGGTTCATGCAACTTCACTGTAACGCCGATTTCATTCTTCAATCCTTTAATAAAAAATCCATCCAAGTACTCTTCTGGTAACGAAAATCTGTTGGAATGATGATCGAATTGGGCGTAGTAGTCTAATATCGTTCCTGTCTACTTCAAACCCTTAAAATCCCCCCCTCCCCCTAGATCGTCAAACATCTCCGCATCGAAACTCTGTTTAATAGCCTTCGTGAACTCATCCCAATCAACCACCTCAGTTTTATTACGATTCCTAATATGTAGTCGATACTACTCCTGTGCTCGTCCATCCATGTGTAGAATTGCAATATTCACCTTCATCCTTTCAAAAGTGTGATCTAGCTGGAAACATTGTTCACAAGGGTATAGCAACAACTTAATATTGTTACTGTCAAACAAAGGAAATTCAATTCTACTCAACCTCGTCAGTGAGTTATTCTCCTCTGTCTCTTGTCGTGAATGGCTACTCGGGGATGTTAGTTCTGTCAATCTAAGTTCACCCTAATGCCTCACCCCCTTGTAGAAGTATGGTTCTTAGTTCCATCATTTCTTTTTCTACCTTCTCCATTTTATTTTGAATTTCCGACAACATGCACTCACTCCTATCTTGGGATCCCAGCAACATTTTTCGTTTTGAATTTGCGCCTCCATTAATCCCTTCAAGTTTTCTTCTAAGCGTCGCACTTCCGCACCCCTCGTCCCTTCAGTCATCGTTATTCCCAGGTTTGCCGCTCTGATACCAATTGTTGATAATTTTTTGTAATAACAGAAACTATTCACATCGTAAGTTGTTAATTCATCAGAAGAAGACACAGAGAACCAAGAGAGAGATAGAGGGAACACACATAATCGCAGAGATTTAAAAAGAGAAAAACATTTTCATTATGATTTGGCATATCAGTGTATCTATTACAGATTCCTTTAATACACGTGATTCACTGTTTAGTATGCGCTCGTATACGCTTACAAACTATGAGTCCTTATTTAAACTTTGCGTTAAAAGAAATTCAAAGCGAGGTTTCGTTGCTTCCCACGATAACGTCTCCTTCCTCATTTAATTCTGCAACATCCCGTCATTTTTCAACCGGGTAAAGTCAATCCCATGTTGCTTCAGGAACTTGATGGAGTCCTTCGAGTGTCTGTCCTCGTCAACATCGAATCGGAAGTTGAACTCCTTGTCGCGAAAGTAGTGCCTCTTTCGTTAGACAAGGTTCCTCCGAGTTGGATCAACCTGGATTTCTCGATGTTGAACTTCAAGCTAGTGGAACGAAATCTTTAGACAAGATTTTTGACGTCTTCAAGAGACAACCTGGGAACTCCTTATAACTTGAACAATGACGCGTCCAGCATAATCAGTTCCTCCTCTAAGTTGTGACTCCATACTTCTCTGATTCTAAAGCAAGGATGATTCATGATTTTCGGTAAGCCTTAGGAAGCAAGAACTTTAACGGTTTCTTCAGGAAGTAAAACTACTCATGATAAGCTCTTGAGTCATTCAAAGGATTCACATAAAATCGGAAAACTATCTTCAAAGGGTTGACATAAAATACGAAAACTAATTTCAAGGGGATTCTAATAAAATAGGAAAACTACTTCCAAAGGATTCGAATAAAATAGGAAATGTACTTTCAAAAGGATTTAAATAAAATAGGAAAACAAACTTCAATGGATTCAAATAAAATAGGAAGCTGCTTTCAAAGGATTGGGATAAGATAACCCGAGGGCACGGGTGAGTTGGTAAGGGACTTTTTTAATGTAGCCGTTTAAAACTCGAGGTTAGAGCTTTGCCTCCCACAAAAGACCTACCCGATTCGAGCGGGGATTAATCTGGATGTGGATGACTTAAAGGTACCATGTCATAATTAAGATCTTCCTAAGATATCTCGTGAAAAAAAAAAAAGATTGGAATATGATGATACTACTGCTAGTCCTATTTTTGAAGAAATACATAAATCAGAAGTCCCAAGTTTTATTATAAATTTTGAAGTTTCTTGATATAACTAATAAAATGTACATGGTCATAATTTTTTAACATTTATGTTATTTTTAAATCAAATAATAAGAATTATCATATTATTTATATAAAGAACCGAATAAAAATTATTAGAAATCAACTTGAGTTAATATTATTATAATTCAATATTTTCTAACACTTTCTTTTATTTTATTTTTAAAATCATTTACGATGAGGGCTGACGACATAACTTATTTTTCCATCTGACTAACTAATCTCCAACTTCAATGCCTTGTAATCAGTATAATAACAATAGACGCAGAAATTATGGCAATCTCGACCAATGAGTCGATATTTAAATACGCATATAAAATATAGCACACTTGCATTCTTTGAATTATTGAACGCAATTAACTATTAAGGGAACTGAAAAAACAAAGTGAAAATTGAAAAGAAGGAATTAAAAATAAGCACGGGAGTTGAAAGCATTATTATTAAATTGGTCATGCGGGTGTAATATATTAACAAGCAGGTACCTAAAAGATCGGAATTCACTACTGTCATCAGAATCAGACGTGTCATCATCAACTTTTTTCAAGTTCTTTACTAACACAAGCTATTCTTAAGCATTTTGAAAATAACCATAAAATTTGGGCTCCTGAGTTGTGGAGCTTTCTCCAATTTGAAAATGTTGCTTGGGCTCAAAGCCACGTGTATATGATAGTTCACCAAAGATAATATTGAATCTCATATGAGCAAATTAGTCAAGAGAAAACTAATATCTAGATGTTGGCGAAATGGGCTCTTGAAAGGCAAAGTCACCATGATATAGACCCAGAGATGTACAAGTAATTGGCTTAGAAAATTTAGGATGATGGCTTAGGTGATCTAAAAAATGGTACAGATCACACATCATCTTTTTGATTATTAAGCTTGTTAATGAAGGTTCGCCAAATTTGAAAATGATTAACGATGCAAATATAATTGTTCTCAATCAAGCTATATTGACAATAGACAATGAAGATAGGATGAGCTTTTCGTTTAGATAGAGAAATGCTCCATAGTTGATACTTGTCAAGAATTTGACCAACTTGAATATACCATTTAGGTAAGGGTTGGAACCATTCTAAGAATGTTCATAATAGGGAACTAACATTGGAAAGATTATAAAGATGATTGTAAACATGTAACAGAGATAGAGCAATTGGACAAGCATACAGGTTGATAAATCCTATAGATGCCACACTGTTGGCTCAAAAAGATAATCATAAAGATGGAGTAGGGTTCAGTAAGGTGCTAACATGTCAAATTGATGAGGGTGTGGAGGAATGCTCAGGGTAGTGAGAACAACAAGGAGGTAGTAAAAAAAAAAGACTTTTTTGAAGATAAACAACAATGTCATCTATTGTTTTTGAAGGATTTTTGGTGATGGGAGGGAAGGATTTCTTGATCCTAGCATATATTGGAAATTCCATGATGGGAAGAATAAGAAAATTTGGTTTTCTGAGGATGGGGGAAAGCAATTGAACTGATTTTTTTAGGTCTGAGAGAGAAAATCTACAAGGATGTTGTCGTGACCTTTGATATGGCAAATGGTAAATTTTTAGCTAGGAAACCAATCTTGCCAATGAAGTAATTGAAATCTTCTTGTTAGTTTTAATAACCTTTGGAATGTCCATTTCAATTAAAAAGTGGTAAGGGTTGAGGTAGAAATTGAATTTTTTGAGGTGTTTTTTTACTGCCAACATTTCCCTTTAGATGCTGTGGTAGTTTTTTTTTTTATTCTTTGAGCTGGCAAATAGCATATATCTAAAGGATGTGTTAGCTTTTGTTAGGAATCTTTAAAGAGAGTAGATTCAAAGTTGCTTATTTTAAATATTAGACAGCTCTGGTTTGTTCTTTATTTTGTTGTGGTGGATTGTTTTTCACCATTCTGGATAAGGTATTGTTAATCAGCTACGTGGGGGGAAAACTACTTTCAAAAGATTCCAATAAAATAGGAAAACTAAATTTAAAGGATCCAGATAAAATAAGTAAACTATTTTCAAAGGTATCAAATAAAATAGGAAAACTAATTTCAAAGTATTCAAATAAAATACGAAAACTACATTCAAAGGATTCAAATAAAATAGGAAAACTAATTTCAAAGGATTCAAATAAAATAGGAAAACTGCATCCAATGGATTGGGATAAAATGGGTATTACTATTAGTCCTAATTTTGAAGAAATACATACAACTTAAATCCAAAGTTTTATTAGAAATATATTAATAAAATTTGGAATTTCTTGATATAACTAATAAAATAAAGATACTGATGATTTTTTAACAATTATATATTTTTAAATTAATTTAAATTTTCATACAAATTGCATGCAAAATTAAATAGTAAGAATTATCATGTATGTTATATAATGAACAGAACAAAAGTCCTTAGAAATCAACTTTAATTATTATATTATAATTCAATATTTTCTAGCACTTTCTTTTATTTATAAAAATTATTTAGGATGGGGCAGATAACATAACTTATTTTTCCATCCAATTACTACATTATTCAAGAAAACTTGATTCTCGAAAAATATAATACCAGTCATATAAAAAGACATATATGCTCTGTATTTGTCTTTTTATAAGAATTATGTGTATTAGAAAGTCTTTGGTAAATATTATATTTATTTTTATACGGGGATGGTCGGTTAGTTAAGTGCCCTAAGAGTTAGACTTTGAGAATTGATTCCTGCTCAAGAAAGAAAGGGTTTATGTCTCAATTAAAATACCTGAGATCTTGACTAGAGTTATCCTTGTATAATTCTAATCTCTAATCTCCGAACGATTAAGCAACATCTCAACATTCTTTATTATTTTCTAATCCTAGTTAGTACCTGCAGGCCACACATAGCTACCCTATGTGAGTCACGAAGTGTTTTAACTTTTAACATTCTTTATTTTATTAACATTTATGTTGGCACATGGCCACCACAAGCATTTTCTAAATTATAAAATAATCGTTATTCTCTCAAATAACATATATGTACCAATACAACTTATATGATTCGAGTAAGGTGCGTTTTTTTTTTCTCACAACTAACTATGGTAAATGTAAGTAAGTCTTCTATGAAAAGACATTTGTTGTAAAATATAAAACAAAATATGAGTAAATATTTTACCAAAATTTGGAATAAAACAAATAAATGGAAATTATAAATATAATTAATGGTTTCGCATTTGCATCTACCTCTTTATTTGGGTATTATCTCAATGCCTAAATTTAAAAAATAAACAAAAATCCTTAACAATTTTCATTATTTCTCTTTAACATAGTATTCCTCGTTATTCATTATTTTCGTTGTTATTGTGTTGATAAGATCTCATTCATCAAACTAACTGTTTGTTAAATTGTTTCTTACGATGACTCATTCTATTTAGGTGAAATAATGATAATGACTATTAGCAAAATAACAATAAAATTGGATCAATGTATATGAGTGTAAGATGTCGTGAAAATTATTACCTTCAGTCAAAAATTTACTATTTATGATACAGCAGGATAATGGGATCCGACTCCAGAGTTAACGACTTCTCCACCAACTTCGATACACTCCAAAGAGCGGAGTAGGAACTCGCTTTGAGGATTAGAAATAACTGAAGAATGGAAAAGACAAGAGAAAGATGTTCTGCATCATTTTTCACTATGTAGAGGGGTGGAACATTTATGGACAAAAGAAAGAGAATGTTAGTTGGTGAGAATAAATGGGAATCTGGAGAGATTTTAGGAGAAGTGGGAAAGACTAGGCCAAATTATAACATTTAGTAACTGAAACTAACACTAAAAATGTATTGAAAAATAAGATTAAACCAACTAACCCCCAAAAGGTTTATTTCACATGTGCCACAGTGCTACTAAGTCGAGCTGGGAAGGGGTCCAATCGCGCACAGTATCCAGCCCCTCCTCAAGAGACTTGATTCAAAATTTCACAAAACACTCTAGTATATAAACTAGGTGAAAAGTCCCTTACTCTTTCAATGTGGGACACAAATCAAAACAAAGAGAGAGAAATGTTTTAAGTTTTAAACCAACACTAACAATCTCCCACTTGGTTCAAAACTTGAGAAACAAATTGTAACAGTTTAGGAGAAAAATAGGTGAACAACCAAGTGTACTGCTCACACCATCCAAACTTGGGCTATGAAACTTATTAAGGATTAAATTATCCAACCTCATCAAACGTAGTAAAGTCATGCTAAAAAACACAATTCAATAACTGAATATATCTCAATATTATTCTAAAACAAAGTATATGTAAGTAGTCACCACATAACTTTGTTGACCCATTGAACTTAGTTTCCCAAGACGGGTATCCATCACGAGGTTACTACACAATTAGGCTCAACCTCATCCCTTTAACATGCTCTAAAACTAGTTTCCTATTTAAAGTTTTTGTAAACAGATCCGTTAAGTTTCTCTCTAACTTCACATAGTCTAGAGAGATTACACTATATCTAATCAAAGTACAAACAATTTTATGTCTCAATCTAATATGTCTACTTTTGTCATTATATGTCTTATTCTTAACAATATGAATGGCAGCCCGCGAATCACAATGAAGGAATATAGAAGGAACTGGTTTTTCCCAAAGTGGGATATCTGCTAAGAGATTCCGTAGTCACTCAGTTTCCCATCTACCATCTCCAAAGTCATAAACTTAGCCTCCATTATTGATCTCATGATACTTGTTTTCTTGGATGATTTCCAAGACATAACATCTCCTTCTAAGGTAAAGATATAACCACCGGTAGAGTGTATCACTCTCTGTAACCTAGTTAACATCATAACACTCCTCTAATACAGGAGGATGACCACCAAAAGATAATTCATAATGCATAGTACCTCTCAAATATCTCAACAAACGAATCAATACATTCCAATGCTCTTGACTAGGATTATGAGTATACCTACTAAGTCTACTCTCACATTATGCAATATCAGAAAAAGAATAGTTCATCAAAAACATCATATTATCAAGAACTTTAGCATACTCGGCTTTGTTTATACTATCACCAAGATTTTTCTATAAAGCAACACTAGCATTATAGGGTGTCTTGACTAGCTCAACATCATAGTAACTAAACTTTTTCAAAATTTTCTCAATATAATAAGTTTGGTTTGACCTAAAACGAGAGTCAGTCTTATCAACTTTAAGTCACTCCTATCAACTTTAACTCCTAAAATAAAGTTTACAAGTCTAAGATCTTTGATATTAAAGAAAGATTTTAGCAAATTCTTAGTAGTATCCATAATAAATAAGCTAGTACCAAAAATAAGCATATCATCCACATAAAGGGTTATGATTACACACCCACATAAATGCAAGAATCAGAATCACAAGAGTGAAACCATATTTGAAACTTTCAAATTTCTCATGCCACTATTTGGAAGCTTGTTTAAGTCCATATAAAGATTTTACCAACTTACACACCTTTTGCTTATGACCAGGCACTCTAAACCCCTCAGGCTATACCATATAAATTTTCTTATCAAGATCACCATTCAAGAAAGCTGTCTTAATATCCATTTCGTGCATATGAAGCTTAAACACCAAGGAAATAGCCAATAACATCCTTATAGATGCAATTTTTTTAACTGGAGAGTAAGTGTCAAAGAAGTCCAATCCTTCCTTCAGGTTTCATTTTTTTTTGAAGATCCACTTACACTTTAAAGGTTTACAATCTCGAGGCAGATCAACTAAAACCCACGATTTGTTAAACATGGTTGACTATAAATCACTATCTACGTCTTCCTTCCAAAAAGAAGTGCCCACAAATCTTATTGCTTCTTCATAAGTTTTGGGATCTTCCTCTATAATATAAATGACCACAATATCTTCATCTATCTCATTAGATTTTTTCATTAAAAATGAAGTAATAAAGTTAGAACCAAAAGTAGTGGGTACTCTAGCCTTTTTGCTTCTCCTTAGTTCAACAATTTTCTCTTACTCTATGTCATCATTGGTAGAAGAACGAATGATAGATTCTCTCGGAGCTAGTATACTCACTTTCGTAGGAAATATATCCTCAAAGAACACTACATCTCTTGACTCCACAATTGGTCTATTAGTATTAGATCCCTCTTCCTTAACTATAAATCTATAAGCAACACTATTATAGGTATATCCCATAAAAATATAATCAATGGTCGTAGGCCTAATTTTCCTCCTCTTATGTTCAAGTAGAGCAACCTTAGCAAGACACCCCCACACTTTCAGAAAACTCAAGTTAGGTGGATAACCTTTCTAAATTTCATAGGGGTTTGATCTAGCTTCTTATTAGGGTCTCTGTTTAGAACATAACAAGCTGAAAAAAAATAGCATTCCTTTATATAAATTTAGGTAAACTTGAGGAAATCAACATTGCATTCATCATATCCTTAAGTGTTCAATTTTTCCTCTCAGTAATTCCATTTTGTTTAGGTGTATAAGGCACTAAAAGCTCATGAATAATCCCAAAATTTTCAAAATAATCAGTAAGGAAATTAGTACTATACTCACCTCCTTGATAAGACCTAAATCTCTTAATTTTCCTTTTCAATTGGTTTTTAACCTCAGCTTTGTATTTCGTAAATATTTCCTCTGCATCACTTTTACTTTTGAATAAGTAAATCTTAGTAAATCGAGAACAATCATCCATAAAAGTAATATAATATCTCACGCCTCCTTTACTCACACAATTCTTAAAATCACCCAAATTTGTGTGTACCAAGTCTAACAGTTGTGGCTCTCTCTTAGTTATTGACTTAAAAGATTTCTTAAAGTGTTTAGCCTTAATAAAATTTTGAAAATTTTCCATTTCGTTGGCGATCTAGTTGGGCAACAAGTTTAAGCTTTACATCCTTTAATTGACCTCGCATTCACATGCCTAAGTCTTGAGTGTCATAGGTTTAGAGACTCAACAATATAAGAAGAAGAAGTAGATGCATTTATTTCAACATCAAGTACAAATAAGCCCACATTACAAAAATTTTTACCAGTAAAGCTCTCATTCCTAGTCAAAACTAGCTTATTAGAATCAAAATTAAGTTTAATACCAGCTTTGTTAAGTAAGGCACCCAAAAATCAAGTTTTTAAGAATATCAGGAATAAATAAAAAATTTCTAAAGCCAACACTTTTCTAAAAGTGAGTTTGAGATTAACCTTTTCAACTCCTTAGATAAAAACTTTACTGAAGTTGCCCTTATACACGAACACCATCAGCATCATCATTCAACTCCTTAAACAGGTCCTTGTTGGTGCAGATGTGGCATGTGTCTCCTATGTTAACCATCCACTCGATCAAGTTTTCAACAAGGTTGATTTCAGACACTACAACAGTAATGATCTCCTTGTCATCACAACCAGCAACTTCGGCTATATTAGCTTGAGGCTTAAAAAAACTCTTATAGTTTTCCCATTAGTACCCCTTTTGGTTTCCTTTCCTGAATCGTCATGGTTCTGTCCTTGGTCCTTCCTTTTATGGTTGATTATAGATTGGCAAAGAGCAGCAAGATGACCTGACTTGTGACACCACCAACAATTACCATCAATCCTTTTGTGCTTAAATTGACTATGCTTATTATTACTGAAAGAGTTGTTTTGTCCACCATTTTTATTAAAGTTACCTGCATTTTTATGTTCAATAACGTTAGCCTTAACAGTAGGGGTAGGGGTGAGTGATTTGGCCTTGTTCTATGTACAATTGTCATCCTCAATCTTTATATGCCCTATTAGATTCTGTAGTTTCATGTCCTTCTTTGTAACATCCCACCCTCGCGGGGCACGGACTCGGATATCACCTTCGATGTCGGGTTTGGGTCATGCGGGAGTGGGGTGTTACATTTTTCTTATGCCTCAATTGGTTTTTATACTCATTCTATGAGACATGCATTTTTTCAATACGAGCATTAGCTTGAAACAATCCACACATATTCATACCCTTAGTAAGGATTTCAACAATTAGCTTTTCATACTCATATAATTGGTCTATAACAGGTTTATCATCAACAATAGCAAACTTTAACTATCTAGCAACTGTGTGTTTCTTTATACCAGCATCATCAGTCCTATATTTAACTGTTAAGGCGTCTCAAACTTCCTTGGCAGTCTTGTACTTGCAATAGATATCAAATAACATGTTTATTATATGGTTAAGCAACACTCCCTTCATGGTATGGTTGTCTTTAATAGTTTTAGGGTTATTATTATCACTAGAAATATCTTGATACAACACATAATCAATTTCAAATTGTTGAAAATATAACAGAATTTCTTATGCCATCTTTTGAAGTTTTTCTAATCTAGAGGCTCTAATCTAGTAAGATCAGGTATAATTCTCTAGGCTATGATGACAGGGGGCGAACTTATGTAGGGAACATCAGTGACAGAAGGTGTAGTGGAATTAGTTTACACAAATACATTAGTTTCATTCGCAAACGACATAATGAATCCAGAAATAGAGATGACTTATACCCAAATAAAGAGACAACACAAAGAATAGAACAATGCAAATCAAGTATTTCCAACTTAAATTGTTACCGAAATAGCAATAAAATTGAAAAATCTTATCTGAATGCAAGATGTCATGAAATTCACTACCTTAAGTCGAAATTTTCCCCTTTACTATGAAGCAGAACAACAGGATCCGATCTTACGTTTAACGCCTTCTCCACGAGCTTCAGTGTACTCCAAATGGCGAAGTAGGAACTGTCTCCGAGGATTAGAAATAACTGAAGAATGGAGAAGACAAGAGAAATATGTTTTATGTCATTTTTCATTGTGCTGAGAGGTGGAAGACTTATGGAAAAAAGAAGAGAGAACGTTACTCGGTGAGAATAAATGGGAATTTAAATTTAAGTTAATTAAATATAAATTAAGAAATAACTTATTTCAACTTGAACTGGTTTAAAATAAAATTATTTTATTTTGCTAAACTTATTTTGTCAAAACTTCAAATAATATTTATATTTGAATAAATAATTATTTTATAAAAATTATTTTTATTTTAAATTAAAATCCAGATGAGCTTATGGCCCGCATATTGTGATATTGTCATGTGTACTTAAGAGATTTCTAAGATACACGCCCACTACGGAGTCGAAAGTTCACAAGAAAAAAGTAGTAAACAAAAACAGTTGTTGATCGGACCAATCATGCAAAAGGAAATCCTATAATTGCTTGTGCTTTCTCAAATACCACGACTCTTGCCTCTAGTCCAAATAGCTACTCAAAGGCCTTTTTGAAAAGTCTTGTCATCATCTTCATTTGGTTCATCATCCATATCACAACAAGACAAAATCAAGCACTACCCCGTTTGCCACGTGTCTCCATTACTTCTCAGCTTGTCCCTCACCCGTCTACTAGCTTTGTTTATCAGGCGCTCTTTTTCATAGTCCTTTTTTTTTCCTTTTCAATCCAACCTTCCCATCGCTCCAACATTTTTCTCGAGAAAGTGACAGAAAACCAGAGAAAAAGTTGTAAGGTAAAAAGGTAAGAATGTGGTTGTCAGGAGGAGGGATGAAAATAATATTAGAATAATTCTTTTTGATTAACATAGAAGTAATGCGTTTGTTTTCAATTCTTTATTTTAAGGAGGCAAGTGTGGGAGTGAGGTGACTGACAAGTAACCGGCGGCAGGCAGTTGTCGGCAGATGGGTTAAACGCCGCACTTAGGCTGACGAAATCAGACAGACAGCACGCGCGGTGACCGGGGACGGGGACAGCAGGTATTTTTACCCATTTTTTTCTCTCTGTGGCTTTGTAGGGCTGATACCCCACATTCACCTCTCGATTTGACCCACGCTGCACGCTTTAGGTTCTTATTCCTATTCCATCCTCAACGGCGGCGCGTGCCACTTTTCAACCAAGTAAAATGAATTTAAAATAACAACGTAGTAAGACTTTATTTTTAAAAATAAAATGGAGGTTACTTAAATTCTAAAGTAACATTCAACGAGAAATGGAATAGACTTCAAACAAACTTAAGTATTCTGATTGAATGGAATCTTCTTCTTCTTCTTATTTTTCTAATCTTGGACCCTAGGTACTCTCACATCTCAACCCGACAGAATAGTAAAAGAGTAAATCACAATCTGATCTCAGCCAATTTCTAAATAAGGTGGCCCTTACACTAGTTGATGAAATTCAAACACAGGAGCTTTGATCAATTTACTTGCCAAAATTCGGTAACACAATAAACTTAGGCGCGTACAAACACTAATCTCGAACTAAGTGTGCAAATTCCACTAAAACCTAAAAGTAGGGTCCACGTCCTGCAGCATTCTTTAAATACTCGGCACATTTGCAACTCTGACTACGAAACCTTCTCAAACCTTATCATAGACACAACAGTTTATCTTCCAAGAAAGCATACCAAGTTCTTACTATTTCAGTCTCTGTGGATTGGTTTTTGTAACTTAGTCAAAACGGGTCTGCCTCTGTGGATGCTTGGGTTGGACCCGGACCGTTTGTGGGTCGATATGAACCGGTTGCTCGCATTATTATTCCACCAGGTGATCATCATCATCAACGTCAGAATAATGAGTTTATTACAATAAGATATGCATGTGCTTTTCTTCGTTAGCTATGTTTTTTTGGTGGTTGTGTTCAGGGTGTGCTAGATGAGCAATTCTTGCAGCTCCAGCAACTTCAAGATGAGAGTTCACCAAACTTCGTATCTGAAGTTGTAAACATATACTTCTACGAGTCCGAGAAGCTCTTGAGGAATCTAAGAGCCTTACTGTAATTATATACCTCCACTCATGACCTTTCATGCATCGTGTTTCTTTTTCCTGATTTGCACGTAAACAACTTCATAGGAGAACGATAGAGATTGGTTCTGTTCTAAAACTTAAGCACAGCTTCACTTTTAATACCGTCATTGTTGCACCCTATTCAGGGATGTTTCACTTTCTTGTTCACACGATTAAAGAATGGTCGTTTAGTTAAATTGTCACTGTTCCATATCACGAGCACACGTTTTTTGACTTTGGTTGCTGTAGGTTTCTTTAGTCTTTGTGCTCTTTTTGTGTTGGAAAACTACTTGCATTAACGTGATTTCATCAGTTCGTCTCTTTCTGTATCTAACATGCAATATAAGTCAAGGATTTGGCTACATTCATCAGTTCGTCTCTTACGGTATCTAATATGCAATATAAGTCAAGGATTTGGCTACAACCTCCCTTTTTGTATTTGTAAAACAAGGATTTTGATGGACTAAAAGGGTTCGATGGTACGTGATGGGACAGGATGGATAAAGAGTTCTCGGATTACAAGAAAATGGGGATCCATTTGAATCAGTTTATGGGAAGCAGCTCAAGCATTGGAGCCAAAAGAGTCAGAAATGTATGCGTTGCCTTTCGCGCCGCTTCTGAGCAGAACAACCGTGCAGGGTAAAGGAAAAAAAAGACTCATCACCTACCTCTTTATTCGAGCTCCATTTATCAACTTCCACTCTTTTTCACTTTTCATCAATGCTTTTACTACCCTGGAATGGACCAGTAGTCTAGAAATTGGACACAGAGACAGACCTCGCATTTACATAGTTCATCGTTTAAGAAAAGCCAATGCCCTATTGTTAATTCCATTTCTCCCTAGCTAAAGTCCTGAGGTGTGACCACGAAAATGTGGAATTTGTACGATGTGTGATAGCTTTTAAAAAAATATAAGTTCACATCGAAATGTTCAACGGAAAAAAATTACGCATACACAGTAAAAAAAAATTGTCTGATATCTAAGATACTTGTATGTGAATCATTGAACTTGAGAATAACTAGAAGTTGTGTGGATTTCAGGTGCCTGAGAGCTTTGGAGCTACTAGAGCACGAGTACTGCTACCTAAAGAACAAGATGCATGAACTGTTCCATGTATATATTATACTTTACCTTTTTTCTGTGACTTATCTTGTTTTCTGGTGGAAATGTCTCAGACTCACACATGTAATATATTTAAATGTCTCGGTTTTGACACAGATAGAGCAGCAGAGAGTGCTGGCAGCTGGGGTGAGATACCCAATTGCACAGAATAATTAAAGTAAAAAACTGCGACTTTGGATTATTCAGATGGGGTATTAGTCTTCTTCCAAGGTTGTTGCTAAAAACCAAGCTAACCCACCGAAGAGTAGTCTGCTAGTTGTTGTAGAGAGCAAAGCAGAAAAAGCATGCCCTAGGCACTGCCTCGATCCCTGCCTTTTTATATATTATTTGTAGAGCTCATTCTTTCTTTTTCTTTCCCTTTTTGTTTCTGTCTCATTTGTCGTTGTGAGTTGCATGGGAATGAAATGAGATGTACTTGTGCTTGCAGTTCTAGCTCAAATCATAATCTTTTCTGCTGCTTTTTATACTTGGGGTTCTGGCATTAATTCTGGAATCAGCTTTTTAGACAAGTGTTCAGCATAAGCAATGCTCCTCTTTCACAGAACTTCCACTGATAGCTATATCTACTTCGAAATGAATCAGTATCAAATTCATGTAACTCACTGTCTTGATCTGTCAAAGCACATCAATCAGTCAATCAATCAATTTGAGTTGCTCAAGAGGAGATCTTGGTTTTGATTATATTCAATAAAAGTGAATGTTGAAAAAAAAAACACTTTTGACTAAAGCAGTAACTTTTACAAGTTTAAAGAAATATCCGTAGCTAGAAATTTTAGCTTGATTTTTTTTTCAGATTCTTTAAGCTTTAGGATGGTAAGAAAAGTCTAAAGTTAAATTAAAGCAAAATGTATATAAAAATTCTATGATGTGACGATAAATAGTCAATAGCTGATTTTATCAATTTTCACTCGAGATGTTGAAATAAAATTTCCCAGAAAAATATGGATAAGTAAAACATGAGTTTGTTAAAAAATGATTCAAAGTTGTTAAAAATGTGGTCTTTGTTTAAATATAAAATTTGAGAATAATAAAGACAAGATTAAAATTATTATATGTTAGAATTTAAACTTTTAAATTTTTATTTATTTGGTTAATCTTTACTGATATATTTGTTAAGTTTGATATTTCATTAACTATATATTTAGACCTTCAAAGTCAATGTAAACTATAATCAATCAATAAATTACCTCTTTGTATTATGTGTAATCAATCAATAAATTGCATTTTTGCATTATCTCTTTTCTATTCTATTTTTTAGTTTCTGATTCTAAAATTCAACATGATATCAGAACTCTCAAAAATCTTGAGGGACTTATGAGTGATTAAGGATTTGTAAGTTCAAGAGCAAAGAAGGGCAGTAAGAAACCAAGAAAGTGAAAAAATAGTGGAAGGAATCTATCTAGCAAAGGTATGGGTAGCAAAGAATAAAGGAAACATTCTTTACTGTGGCCATTGTGAGAAGTTTGGTCATAAAGAGAAAAATTGTTGGCATAAAGGAAAGTTTCGATGCTTTAGGTGTAACTGATTTGGACATTTGAAAAGGAATTGCAAGTTTAACAATGAAGAACAAGTAAATACAGTTCAAGTGATTGAATAAAATAACCTCTTATAATTGACGAGAAGTGTACCGAGACGTATCATAGAGAGAAGTGCTCTATAAAAATAAGTGACAAGAGAAGTGTTCATGTTGAAGAATAGAGAAAAGTGCTCTATTGAGAATATTGGAGATAAGTACTCCAAAAAAAGAATTATGGAGAGTTGCACTCCAATAATTGAAAGATGATGAGAATTACATCATCATATTCTAGAAGTCTTATAAATTTGAATTAAGAGGAAATGTTGGAGAATAATTCAAAATTATTAAAAATGTGATCTTTGTTTAAAGATAAAATTTGAGAGTATTAAGATAGAATAGTCAAGATAAGATTAGAGTTGTTATTTGTTAGAATTTAAAGTTTTTAATTTTTATTTATTTGGTTAATCTGTTCCAAAATATTAGTTAAATTTGTTATTTCATTCCTTGTATATTTAGGCCTTTAGCGTCAATATAAAGTGTAACTAATCATTATCTCTTTCTTATTTTATTTCTTAGTTAGTTTCTAGTTCTAAAATCTAATAGAGATGTTCTCTTTTGATCTCTCTTCTTTTCTATGTTTTATTTGGAGTCGAAAAATCTTTATTATCCACTCTCGAAAATGGTTAATTAAAGGTCTTAAATTGAAACTAGGATTAGACTGATTGAAATGAGACTTTTAAAATATTTTCTTGCTCAATGGTTTTTGTGGGTTTAGATCATTTGTTCTCATTATTCTTACTAACTCTACTTTATGAGCATTCATTTATTCAATTTCTGTGGGTCCTATTTATTAGATGGATAGATACTCAAAGAATAAGATAGACACAAAATAAAAGATACACATGATGGAACTGACTTTTGGATATGTTCTTCTTGGATGTTAATTATTATCGTTGTTGTTGGAAAATTGAATATTCTTTCTAATCCTTGATTGAGGGATTCCGAATGTTTGTGGCTATATCCTGAACTAGTTATAATTCCCTTTCTATACATGCAGTGACATGGCCATGCTAATATGTTGGACTAGGAAAATACTAGGGTTTGCTCAATTTCCGTAAGCAAAACTAATGGCACGAGAGTTCAAGTTGAGTTTTAGCACGTTACAATATAGATAAGTTGTTAAATGATTTTATTTAACACAGGAACAAGTTCTACCAATTATCCCACCTCTTGAAAGCCAAAGGATAACATGTTGATATTTGGAGGGAATGAAACTTCTTCTTCGAAATGTCACTCCTAAACTTTAACCAAGAAAAGAAATAGATCAGATTGCTATTCAGAAATGTGTAAAATGATTGAACTGGGTTTGAAAAATAACTTCTTATAACTGTCAATAGATTTGATGGATAATTTGTAATTCACTCGAAGGTAAAATTTGGATTAGAAAAAGCATCTCTTAACAAAACAAATAATTTCTAATACCCTTATATTCATATATGATTCTCTCTCTTTTTTTTTACATATAGAGGTGTATAAGTTTTTTTTAAAGAAACGGAAGAATCTGCAATCACTATCATTTAGATACGTACTGAATAAAATTTTGAATTGACGCAATAGCTTACAAATCACGTCAACTGGGTACTCCATACTAAACAAGCTCTATTACAATAAGTGAGCGTAAGTAGGAGAAATCGAACACAAGACCTTTTGATCCCATGTCTTCTCACTCCACCAACTCGACCACCCCTAATGACAGAGGTGTATAAGTTATCAATTATAAGTTTCAAAAAACTTTTATCAATTATAAGTTTCAAAAAACTTTTATCAATTATAAGTTTCAAAAATCTACTAACTTATCTATATCACAGTTTCTTTTATTTGATTTAAGGTGTTGTTTCTGTTACATATGCATGAACCTAATGACGATCCACAATAGCCATCTAAGTCTACGGCTACATGTATCCTAAGAAAAGAAATTTAAGCTATGATTGACCATGGTCATGATCATTTAGATCAATATTGCTATTATTCCCAACTAAAATCACCTGCCAACCTCTAGTCCCATTTCAATTTTCCATCTTATATGAGCTAATCCTAGCTCTCACAATTTTGATCTACATTGCATAATCTCATCAGGGTAATGATTATTTGTGTGAAATGTGCTTCCAAATGCGTGTTAAATAGAGCAAATGTGATAATTTATAGAATTGTTTACCATAAACATTTGGATTGATAATGGGATGACATGAATCCAAACTCCTAAAGTCTAAGTTGAAACTAAATTGAGAGTTTAGATAAATGGGTTCGAACTCAAATTAATTTAGGATTTAAATAAGTTTAAAAACTTTAAACGGACCAACCTTTTGGCCAGACATATCATCATAATTCGTATCATTTGAGAAGCCTAGCTTCTTCTCAGATCAGAAGCTGAGTGAAATTCCCGTGAAGGACATTAATGCTCAAAAGTTTCGGTTGTATTTATTTCTGTTCCTCCCATTCTCGTGAACCCATAAATACTTTTCTATCATTCCATGCACCAACCTGCATCTTATCCATTTAATATGTCACTGACCGACCTGGACCATCTCTCTCACTCTCCCTACTCTACCCTCTTTACTTAAACCCCAAAGTCCCCCATACCTGCATTCCTCATAACACTCTCTCAACATGGCTTCATTTTTCTATACCACTCTCACACTCCTTTTCCTGGCTCTTCTACCACTTACCAAGCCTTATACGGTCTTAATTCCAGACCCTGGCAACCAGTCGGCCCTGATTGACGGTCCGCAAACTGGGCTTTCCATGAACAAGATTGGGGCGAGAACCGATGGTAGCGAGCAAGAAGCCGTCTACGACATAATGCGCGCCACTGGAAACGATTGGGCCACTGACATACCGGACATCTGTCGTGGCCGGTGGCATGGTATTGAGTGCATGCCGGACAAGGACAATGTATACCACATTGTTTCACTGTCGTTCGGGGCGTTGTCTGATGACACAGCCTTCCCCACTTGTGACCCGACAAGGTCTTACATTTCCAAGTCCATTACTAAGCTTCCTCACATTAGGACACTGTTTTTTTACCGATGTTTTAGTTATAACCCACAGCCCATTCCTTCTTTTTTGGGGCAGTTAGGCCCGAGTCTTCAGACTCTCATTCTAAGGGAAAATGGGCATGTGGGTCCTATCCCGATAGAATTGGGCAATCTCACCCGTTTAAAAGTTCTTGATCTTCATAGAAACAATCTCAACGGCTCAATTCCGTTTCAACTGGGCCGGTTGACCGGTCTAAGGTCATTAGACTTGAGCGGAAATAAGCTAACCGGTTCTATACCTAGTTTAAGTTTTCCATCACTAAGCGTCCTGGACTTGAGCCAAAATCTACTATCGGGTTCAATACCATCTACAATTGGCTCGTGTGACTCACTAGTCAAATTGGATCTTAGTCGTAACCGTCTTGTTGGCTCGATTCCTGACACGATTGGTACTTTAAAAGAGCTTATTCTCGTGGACTTGAGTTATAATCGTTTTTCAGGGCCATTTCCAATGTCAATTAGAAGCTTGAATTCTCTCCAAGCATTGATTCTTAAAGGAAATCCATTATGGGCCAAAGCACTTGCTAGTGATGAATTTGATGGTATGAAGAGTCTGATGATCTTGGTTCTCTCAAACATGAATCTACAAGGCTCAATCCCGGAGTCACTCGGCAGGTTGATAAATCTTCGAGTTGTTTATCTTGATGGGAACCACTTGAACGGTTCAATACCCAGAAACTTCAAGAACTTGAAAAATCTTGGGGAACTGAAGCTAAATGACAATCATTTAACAGGGCCAGTTCAATTTAGCAGAGACATGGTTTGGAAGATGAGAAGAAAACTTAAATTACAAGACAATTCCGGATTATGTTACGGTGCTGATAGTGGTTTTGAAGATGGTTCAGACGAGTCGTTCGACTCGGGCATAAGTCCATGCACCCCACCTTTAGCCGGTTCAACGAAGAGTACAGTTCATCATCTATCTACAACTCTCGATGCTATGGCATTGCCAAGTACAGAAAACAAGTCTTCCGGTGCCGATCGCCAAGCTTCATGTCTACAAACAGCATTTGTTATGTTCGTTTTGTGTTTAATATTGTAAGGTAAGAAATAGAGGCAAGCAATTATAATGGATATAGTTTTGTTCTTTAGCCCTAAGTTCCGCGTCAATTTCTTTGTTACATTAGCTCACACGAACAATATCGGCCAAAAAAGTGATGAGAAAAAAAGAGCAGAAGATTTCCAAGTAAGTAGGACCACAGAAGAGGAGATATCAGTTTTTGGTTTCTTTTTGGAACATGGATATGATGTTTAATTCTGCAATTGGTTTGCCAAAAGAAGTTACTGAACTAGCTGATCCAAGGTTGACTAGGAAGTTCAAGGAGGAAAAGTTTTGAAATAGGTCATACTTAACATTCAACCTCAGACGATACCTGCAAGGCTCCAGGTATTAAAGATCCAAAGAACCATCAGCTGTATGTGTTGCATTTCAAACTAAATTTCATTTATGTTCTTCCTTTCTAATTTCTCCATCATGAAATAAGATTCTAACTATAAAGTGATTACATGCATGTCAAATTCATAGGCATTAACTAAACAATTTCAGTCTTTTCTGGAAAACAAGTTAGAGATATAACATTTATTATGAGTTGAAATATAATTTAAATTCAGTTCAGTTTAAAATATAGATTCAAGTATAAATTTATTCAAATTTTAGGTATAATTATGAGTTTGAATTTTCTTTACTCGAAATTTACCCGAATAAGCCTATGGTATTTTTCAATATGAATAGTAAGTTGAACAACCTTGTATTCAAAACTCATTCTTTGGTCCTTCGGACTCGAACTTTTCTATCATCAAATTCCTTATTTTGTATAAGCTAACTTGGGTGGAGACAAAGCAGAAGAGGTGATGACAGCAACGAAAACAATTTAAGGCATGAACAATAAGCCATAGATTAGGTTAGGTAACAATAGCTGTCAGTGACAAGATGTTTATACGCTCACTCTATTAATTTTTATTAGCACCCCCATATCGTTCTTTCCAATTATTTATGTAACTACTTTAATTCGTATCTGTAAACTAAATTCAGAAACAATCTCTGCACTTCTGCAGAATTTTTAGTAAACTGATATGCTGTTAAACTAAAACACCAATTTTTCTTGTCCTTCAAATGCATGAATCAGAAATCATTAAGTTCCCATATGTTAGACTCTTAAGTTCAGATTGCAGGATCGTGCGAGTGTTGACGAGCCTTGACCAATGCTTAGCTTGCAAGTTGACACGAGGAAGACGTATTGACGAAGGAACAAGACAAAGTAAGAGTTGGCGAACAAAACCCGAGGAACTTGCAAAGTAGGCGAAGGATGTGGGAAATATCGGAGGAGATCTCGAGAGTAGGTGAGATTCGATACGCATGGGTACGCGTAGGTGTGCATTGACGGAAATCTTTGACGAGACGTGAGATTCAGAAGCGAGGCTGCGAGGAGTTGGAAAATTAAGTCATGCGAGATCCGAGGGTGCGCGAGAAGGCGCAAAGGTGTATGAGATCCGCGAGGATGCGTGAAGGCATGCAAGCGCGACGAAGCGCCTAAACACCTAACTTCGGCAAGGTAGGTCGGAGGTATGTAAATGGGCGAGGTTAAATACTAATTCGGATTGTAACTTATGACTTAGTCATGGAGCGACGAGACTGCACCATGAATGAGCTTGATCATGGAAGATGGACTTATTCATGGACGTGTATTAATGGACTTATGTGCAGATAGGCAATGGTGAAGACACATCAGCAGTGACGTGGCAACTATGGATGATGTGGCACTTGATGATGTGGTGGATAAGATCACCATAGATGAATATCATTTTTAAGAGATGAAGATCATCTGAAGATAGAGGAGATCTTCGTGGATAAGGATAATCATTCTTAGATAGGGTAAATCTTTTAAATGTGACGTAATCTTATTAAATATGATAAGATTGTGATCTTAACTAGCAGAGTTCTATTAGGACTC
>JAOTIZ010000005.1:5735653-5765324 GCA_027123425.1 Erythroxylum panamense
AAATTTTCATCTTATTTATTATATTCCGGTTTGATAGCGGTTCACTACCGGTTGAACCTCTAAACCTTAAACCTTTCTTTCGACCGGTTCAATGTCCGGTCCGGTTTTTAAAACATTGTAAAAACGACGAAAATGTGAAATTAAATTTAACTGACAGACGTATTAGCATATCTGCCAATACTTTACTTTTAATGTCTTTCTATTCTGTGTTCAATAATTCATAACTAGTTTTAGTAAATATATATGATATTGATGTATATATTATATCTCTAAAATTTAAAAAATACAAATTTTACGCTTATAATTAGGCATGGAAGCAAAATCCAGGCCATCCAAAATTAAGAAGACAAGGCTAATTTGATTATACCAAATAAAACTTGAATTTATGCATACGAATTCTATCAAATTAAAACTCGAATTTGAGTACATGAATTTGATCAAGCGTCCTAATTTTTTAAAAAAATTCGATTAATATAAAAAAATCAGTTAGTCCAACATAAATGAATAGACAAAAATAATTTAAGTTAGTTTTTTAAAAAGTTAAAAGTTAAATTAAGCTGAACTTTTTAGAAGAAAAATCTAAATCATTAGTTCAAATTTATGCGTTGCTATCACTATCCATAATGAATGAGCATGCTAGATGATGAAACAAGACCATATGTCTTACAAACAATGTAAGTTTTATGCTCAAATTGTAACTAGAATTATGAAATTTAACCTTAAAATAACGATGGCATAATCTAATTTGAGTTGTTAATGTTAAAGCCTATATTGGGCAGAATTTATTTATCATATTAGTGGGTTGGAATACCAACGTTTATTTAGTCATTATGCTAATCCTACACAGTAATGTCCACTTCTGAACCTGAAGATGCAACCCGTCACCAGTTTATAAGAATCAACAGAATTTGTCTTAGGTTGTGCTTATTTGGAGGAGGCAAGGGAAAAAAAATATAAGTATAGGATGAAAATTTATGTTTGGTATTAAAGAGGTAATACTTTCATTTATCAATTTTCAGCAATACTTCATTCCTCTGGATTACCAGAAGAATGAGATTCATTGTTGGCTATATTCTATTATCATTTCTTACTATATTTATTTCTATTTCTATTTCTATTTCTATTCTTATTACTTTTTGTGAAGCAAACGTCCCTTAGTTTTCTATTACTATATTAAATATAAAAAGAATAACTAATTGATCGAAAAAAGTACACCAAGTCATGAGAAATTAGGACGTGACAAAAAAGAATATGGTTAAAATATAAGATGGTATTTAAGATCGCATTCTTCATTCCAAACTTGTCTCGGGCTCGAAGCCTCAAATTGTACTCCTCACATTATCAGTCTTAATTTTATTTAACGAAGTTAAATTAAAGTTTATATATTACCGTTTTTATAATAAATTTTTTATTTGTATCACCTCCAAGTGCATCATACAATGCTTGTGTTGGACCCTTTCTTTTTCTTTTTTGTTCTTTCTTTATAACTTCTTGTATAAAGAGGCTAGTGACATCACAGCCACTCTGTATGTTTGGTATTTAATTTTGTTACGTAGTGTGCAACTTGTTCTTGCCAACATCACATTGAAGATTGTTCCTTACTTGAAGAGGAGCCATTCATTAACTATAATATGTCTGTATAACTGCGATCATTAACTATAATATGTCTGTATAATTGCGAACTTAGCATATGCTTCATTTGTGTCACTTATCATCAATCACTATAAGCATTATAAACCGATCAAAATCATGTTAATGGAACATTGATTGAAGCAAGTAATTAGAATGGACGAAACAGCTTAGTCCTAATCAGATTAAATCAAAAACTAACGAATAAAATTTGTTTTAATTAAAATTTTAATTGTTTTCAAAATTTCAAATTTAGTTCAAAGTGATATGAAATTATTAATAAAGATTATGTTATTTTATTATATTTAAAAAATCAAAATGGAATTTTCGAATATGCTCATAGAAAAACAAAGCTTATAGAAATTCTAGACTTTAACCAACCTATAATTAATATTGCCAATTCATACCAATCAAATATATGATCATTTTCTTATGAGGAATCATCGGATTTTTTTAATCCATATATGTGACATATCAATACCAATAGTTTAATTGATTGCACCTGAGTTGTCAATAGCATCAATAAATTCATTAATATTTAACAACAAAAATTATTAAATAAATCAAATTATAAAATTAAAAATCGAATTAAAAAATTAGTCAATTTAAAATTTTGACTATTAAATTAGTCGAGCCGATTCAATTTTTGAATCATTAGTATTAGCAGTTGGATATCGCTATTCTTTGATAAGGGAGCATATGTGAAAATGTCTTAGTTAATTTTGGTTATGCTATTTGAAGCATTTGAATTAACAGTGTTGGGATGTCAATTGTGAGTAGAAATTTTATATTAAAAAGAGATGGAACTAATGAAGGACATATAAATAGAAAGGACTCATAAACCTAATATCTTAAGGTTTAGGTTAAAGTGTAGTGTCAAAGTTCATGAGTATGTTTCATTGTTAGGCTTATGATGTAGATCTCCCATGAAAGTAGGCTCTTCACTTCTAAGAAGTGGTATCAGAGCCGATAGTTCGGCAAGGAACGACTATGAAGATGGTAATCGGATCTCGTGGTTGCTTCCCCACGAAGAAAAGTGAGGAGACTCCTGATGGACCCAAATCAGTATAGTAGAAGGGCTCTTGGTGATGTCATATTCTCAAACTGTTAAGCAAAAAGGCTTTCGCTCAAAAGGGAACCCAAGCTCAATGTGGAAATTCACACTTAAGGGAGAGATTGTTGGGATGTCAAATGTGAGTGAGAATCCCATTGAAAAGAGATGGAACTAGTGAAGGACATATAAGTGGAAAGGACCCATAAACCTAATACCTTAAGGTTTGGGCTAAAGTATAGTGTCAAAACTCACGAGTATATTTCATCATTAAACTCATGATGTAGATCTTTCATAAAAGTAGGCTCCTCACTTCCAGCAAGTGGTATCAGAGTTGATAGTTCAGAAAGGAACAAGTATGGAGATGGTAATCGGATCTCATGGTTGCTTCCTCATGAAGAAAAGTAAAGAGACTCTTGGTGGACCGAGATCAGTAGAGTAGAAGGGTTCTTGGTGACACCATATACTCAAACTGCTAAATAAAAAGGCTTTTCCTCAAGGGAGCTCAAGCTCAATGTGAAAATTCATGCTTGAGGGAAACATTGTTGGGATGTCAAGTGTGAGTAGGAATCCCACATTGAAAAGAGATAAAATTAGTGAAGGACATATAAGTAGAAATGATTCATAAACCTAATGTCTTAAAATTTGGGTTAAAGTGTGATGTCAAAGCCTATGAATATATTTCATCACTAGGCCCATGATATAAATCTCTCATAAAAATAGGCTTCTCAAATATTGATATTAAGTTTGTTTCTACTCATCAGCAACTCAAACTGACAATTTAAATTGTAAAAAATTCTTTCTTAATTCAAAAAGGAAAATAACAATATGAGGTTTTTATTAGTTCAAAATGAAAAATTGCCTTATCTAATAAAGTAAAATCATTAAAAAGAAAAGAAGAAGATGGCCCAAAAAAAGATTCCAACCAGCATAAATTAAAAAGAAATTGAAGGTAAAAGATATAAAAAGTGAGAGGGACTCGATTAGAAAAGATAAGTTTGGAGTACTTAACATGTAAATATCCAAATTCATTAGAAAAATCAGAACATAAGAGCTGAGCTTATCCAACCTAACATGATTGCCATTAACATTTGAAGCCATCATCTTTCTTCTTTATTTATAGGAAAATGTTAAAATAAACAAAATTGCTTGTCATGAGATGGGTCCCACTACATGGGTTTGATTTGAAAACTTGAAAACAGCTATCTCCCAAAAGTTACAATACCATCAAATTGAAGCAAAGAAAAGCCATCTGTGCAACAAGACTTGATTCACAATCTTTCTCTGTAGAAAGCTTCTATCTCAGTTTTCAAAAACTACCAAAAAGCTAAAGCATTTGCATAAGAGCAGGCAGAGTAACTATCAAAGAAATGTCTGTTTCAAGTTTAGTCAACAAAAGCTTACATTTTTCGTTACTTCATCAGCAAAAGCATGTTCAGGTTTATTCTCTGCGTTTTTTTTGAGCTCCCACTGGCTGTAACAGCAACTGCAAACAAGAGATAGTGGTAAAGTTGGGACCTTTTTAAGCAAATAAGGAGGTAGACAGAAATATAGGAGAAGAAAAAAGTGGATTTGCGATTAGAGTGAGATAGAGACAGGAACAAGAAATTAGAGAGTGGGTTTTAGTTGATGAAGCTGGATATGGCGTTTGCTTCTATCTTCTGCTGTGGAAAGTGTTCGGATCGGTACGATTGCTGTCGTGCTGCTGATTTGGTTTCTTCTGTACTATTGCTTTGTTTGCTTGATATATTGCGTTTCGTTCAATGATTTGTTCATCCCCAGAGTTTGCAATACTTGTGCTTTTCTTTTCAGGGAATTTGTATGAGTTTTGAATTTGAATTCGAGTTAGGTTGTTTGTGATGTTCATATCAGTTTGTGTTGTGGGGGCAATTTACTTAGTTACTTTGGGAGACCATGCTTTGCTGTGATGAAAATTCACTTGATGACATAGCAGGATTTACAGTTGGTTGTGGTTCAGATATTGATAATATCATGGAATTTGTTAAAGGTCTTCCTCAAATCCTCGTTGCTTAAAGGTGTAGGATCTTGCTTTATTAGCATGAAATGATTCTGTTTCTCACATTATCCAAGAGAAAAAGAAAGGATTTTGGTCTACATGCTAGAACCTATCATATCTTTTGACTCATGAACTTAACGATTCATTCCTGTGATTTACAGTTAAATGCGCTTTTTAAAATGTAAGTCTATATGATGATCATATGATTGTGCAGGAAAGAGCAAGGAAAGAAGCAGCCTACATGGCGGATTTTCTCCTTAAAGGAATTACATGCAGCAACAAACAATTTTAACTATGATAATAAGCTGGGAGAAGGGGGTTTTGGCAGCGTTTACTGGGGTCAGCTATGGGATGGATCACAAGTAACAATCTAAACCTTAGACCCTTTAGCAAATTTCAACTGATTTGTGAATAATTACCTTTCTTTTGTTAGCCCCGCATTTCCATCTGTGTTTTTATCCTTGAACCTTGGTAATTTGAACTATTTAGCTCTGACACAAATAGGCTTTTGAGATGGTTCATGTTATTTGTAGTACTGAATGGTTAGTCTTACTTGTTTAGGCTGCCATAATCTGAATTATTTTGGATTATTTAAGAGCATTGTTCCCTTATTGTCCTATAGAAATCACCCAGCAATCCTATCATTGACATGCTTGCAAAAGAAGTATTGCAATCACTATCAAAATGAGAGGTAACAGTCAACAAAGTTGGGACATAAAGTAAATGCATTCTTGTTGCTAGTTTCTGATTTCTTGTTGGATGTCATCAATTAAGAATCCTTTGCTTAATCTGTTAGGATGGCTGCAACATTGATTATTAGAGTGAAAAATATGCAATCGGGGACAGGCATATAAGTTGATCGTGAATTGGGTTAGGGAGGCAGTACAATTTATTCTTGTAGTAAATTGGAAGCATGTGTGGCACGTTAAGAGCATCCTTAGTTTCTGTATCAAATACTCCGTTGTTTCTCAATTTGAACTACTATTCATAACTTAAGATTGTGCATGCACATGTTTATTCTCAGTTATAAACCCAAATGTCATTATGAAAAGAGAGATATGTGCAGATTGCAGTTAAAAGGTTAAAGGTCTGGAGCAACAAAGCTGAGATGGAATTTGCTGTTGAGGTTGAAATACTAGCTCGTGTTAGACACAAGAATTTGCTTAGTCTGCGTGGTTATTGTGCTGAAGGGCAAGAACGTTTGATTGTGTATGACTACATGCCAAATTTGAGTTTGCTTTCTCATCTTCATGGGCATCATTCAGCAGAATGTCTCCTGGACTGGAAGCGACGAATGAATATTGCAATAGGTTCTGCTGAAGGAATTGCGTAAGTAGCATACTGTTGTTTGCCTTCATATTTTAAGATGCAGTGCACATTTACTAATTTCATAAATTGGTTGATACATCCAGCTATCTTCACCACCATGCAACACCACATATTATTCACAGAGACATCAAAGCTAGCAATGTTCTATTGGATTCCGATTTCCAGGCTCAGGTTGCGGATTTTGGATTTGCTAAGCTAATACCTGATGGTGCAACCCATGTAACCACCAGAGTTAAAGGTACCCTTGGCTATCTTGCCCCAGAGTATGCCATGCTAGGGAAAGCATCAGAAAGCTGCGATGTTTTTAGCTTTGGCATTCTCTTATTAGAGCTTGCTAGTGGCAAGAAGCCCATAGAGAAGCTCAGCACAGCAACGAAGCGGATCATTGTTGATTGGGCCTTGCCATTATTCTGTGAGAGGAAGTTGTCAGAGCTTGCTGATCCAAGGTTGAATGGGAATTTTGAGGAGGAAGAGTTGAATAGAATCATAATTGTGGCTCTTGTATGCACTCAAAATCAGCCTGAGAAAAGACCCACAATGCTTGAAGTGGTAGACCTACTTAAAGGAGAATCGAAGGAAAAGCTGGCTGAACTAGAGAATGATGAATTGTTCAAGTCTCAAAAGGTCGCTGATTATAATGATGTCAGGTCAGTTGCTGAAGATAGCTATGATTCTATCTCGGAGGAGAAGGATTTGAGACATGAAGTGAAGGAGATTGGACAAGATGACTCCTAAGACTTTTGTGTAATTGTTAGTTGTAAATTGTTATTTGTTGTGGGATTGAGCTCCAATTCGCCGGCCAATTTATTAGATATGTCCGGAGTCTTTTCTGGGTCAATGGTTGCTGAATCATGATTTATGAGTGCCATAAGTTGAATTTGTTCAAATTTCGTAGGTTTGGCTGCAGAATATTAATTACTCTACAAGTTTGGATTTGTAATGTTAAGCATTTTTTTTTTTGAAATCTTCCAATTCCAAAACATGCTATGGTATTTACAACTAAAAGTCTAGTACATACATATGCCCAAAGATGGCGTTACCATTACAACAAAAAAGACCATTTCATACTTTTCAAGTAGTACTGGCTTTTCATTTCATAGGATTGGCTAAAGCTTTTAGAAGAAAATTAACGTTACAAAAAATCACTTCAAGTGAATGTATCCTCCCTGTCACCCTCGGCTGTCTCACCCTCTTCCAGGTTGCTGAATTCCAGGAAATGTGTAGGCCTGTGGTCCTCATGGTAATACTCTCGGGGAGACCCCAGCTTCATGCCATACTTCATGCTTGCTGTATGCTTCACTCCCATGAAGTTGTAATTCCATGGACCATTGTCAGGAACCTATGAAACAGAAAGTTTTAACAAAAATAGTCATTATAAAGCAAGAAATTATAAGAAACTAAACTTTGTCACATGAAAGGGAGAACAATACAGTGAGAGTCGTGAGTTAGGTGTTGTACTTACCATGTAGAAACCGAAAAAGCGGTCGCTTAGAAGCATCTGAACCTTTTCATAGTGAGTAGGCAAGTAACCATGAGGATTGCTTCCAGTATCCTTGTTGAGTCGTCCCCACTCATACCCGCTTGGAGTTAGCTTGTACGCAGTTAACGAGCATGATCCTGGAGTGAAACTGCAAGTCAAAATGATGCACTTCTCACCATCCCACTGTTTGTTGTTCTCCAGAATCCGAGCATGTGATGTAAGATCCTATAAAAATCAACTTGCGCCAGTTAGGACGAGAAAATCATATGCAACTACTAAATTCGTAAGACGAGGACTGGGAGAAGACAAACCTGCGGTGACAACTGAGGAAGCTCATTTGGTTGTGTATGCATCCACCCCAAAGGCTCCAGATCATTGAGGAAATCATGATCAGGCAGAGCTGAAGGGAGGTGTACCTGTTGATGAGTTCCCCATTGTGGTGGCAAAGCAATGCAGCGAATCTCCTTGACCTGAGGATTATCTGGTGGACTTATACCATACAAGTAGCCAGCAATTTGTGTTCTTAGATCTGCTATACAGATGAACTTCTTCAATATATTCTTTGGCATAATATAGGTATATCCAGTTTCCTGCAGTCATAGAGTCCAACTTGAGCAAATGCAAGTATTGCATAGAACCTAATAGCACATAAGTCTAGGATATACCTTAATGTCCTCTGAATTAACATATATATGATTCACTCGGAGATAGAGATTTGTCGCTGATATTGCCCTAACACGCCAATCTGTCTTGGAACCAAAGGCGGCTTGCTCATAAGGACTTGTGGTGGTAACAATAAGTTCATCACCATGCACATTTGTAGTCCTTGTTGTGACGGCTGTAAGCTGGCTTGCCTCTTTAGCCTGAAAAATCCACTAGGCTATCAGCTTCACATAAACAACAAATAATGAGAAAAGCAGACGTGGAAACAGACATTACCTGTTTCTCTATTTCAGCTATCTGTTGCCTTTGTTGAGAAGGCGGTGTAATCTCAGCTCCAAGTATAATGTCTCTGATTTCAGATTGTGTTAGAGCTGATGTATTTACATTGTTCTTCTTGGCATAGTCTGAAAGTATAAGATCTCTTAAAGCAACTTCAACCTTCATCCACTGATCATCAGTAAGAGAAGGCCAGATGTGGTGAGGTTCAGTGATGATGGTTTTGTCAGGCTTAAGTAACATCTTTGCCTTCTCATTGTTCACATGGAGTGCACGTAGGATCAAAATGAGTCGGGAGAATGCAGTGTAAGAAGAAATACTCTTCAGCCAGTCATCATAGATGTTGAATAACACCATCTGTGGCTCTGTTGCTTTCAAAATTAAGTCACCAAATTTTTCTATCTTCAAGCACGCCTGGAAGGGGAGTTGCAATTCACTTCCCTTAATAACTATGTTTGGAAAATCTAGTAAGTGAACCTCCAGTGGATCAAGCATTCCTTTACGTGTCACGATAATTTGCTTTGGCTGCTCCTCGACAGGTAGAGAACGAACAAGAGCAGCAACTTCTTCAGCTGTCTTCCATTTGGCAAGCTGACCAAGACGCTTCTGTCCGGCCCATACACTAGTATGGATGACCTGCAAGACATCAGACAAATCAAGTTTAGAATCTCCTATATTGAAATAGGTTTGGCTCAAGCAATAAACTAATGTAAAGATCAACCTTTAAAAATAGCTGTCCGGTTCTTGGATTGAATATGAAGATCGCACCATTAATGGGCTTTGTTGTGAGATTTCCTTCAAAAGTCTTGTGAATTGTGACACGATACACATTAGTGTCATCTACAAACCATATTATCTGATTGCTGAAGATCTCCCCATAGTTCTGGGATGACAAATAAGGTTCTGTAGGCTCAGAAGAGTACAACTGCAAACCTTTCCTAATACGCTCTCTCAAAACATATAAAGCTGGATTCGACTGCATTAAAACAGACCATTAGCACAAAACCAGAGGCTATCATCAGTAACTCAGCCGAAAAAAATGCTAGTATAGAAATATTTTACCTTCATAATCTTATTCATCGCCTGAGCTAATAATGGCTTAGACCCAGGAAACCAGTTACCAAAAGCAGAGTGCAAGTTATATGCAAGATCAATCCCAATCATGGCCCCTGAACTCAAAAGAAAAAAAAAAGATTAGTCATCTGCAAAGCTAGAAAGGGGTAAAGAATAAAATCAAGAGGAGGAATTACCAGTTGGAGATGGATATATAGACATGTTGTCCGTTGTGTAGTCCATAAATTTAGCCCGGGTATATCGCTCAATATCATGAGAGTCATAGTCACCCCATCGAAGCTGAACATCGATCCAATACTTGTTGCTTGCCTTCTGATCAAAGACATCCTTCGACTCGGCCACAAGACTAGGCTTGGACATTGGCCATCTATGGGCAGCAAAGAGGAGAATGTCTGCACAAGAACTGTTCATCTTGTAACTCTTTCTAGGATGGATTGTTTCCTTTTGAACAGTTTCAATTTCCAATGCATCCAGCTCCTGATCCAAGACCTGACAAAGATCCATGACAACGCTCTCATGAATCTTCTGCCACAAGTGTGCACGGAATATCTGAATGAGTGAAATTTTCAACGTTGGAATCTTCCCATGCATAAAGATTCCAGTTAGATCCAATTGCACTTGGAAACCCACGTAGACATTGGCTCGATTAATTGTAGGTGACCACCACAGAGTGAACCTACGGTTAGGAATTTGGTTTAGACCAGATCTCTGAGCATTAGTGAGCTTCTTATACTTCATTGACTCCTCAAAACCAGATGCCTTCTCCCAAAAGAGACCTTCCCAGGTTGGAAAGCTGGAAAGCAAGTAAAGCAGTTAGGAAAGAGCTCTTGATGAGAATTTCAAGCCAGGGATAAGGCAACAAAACATAAACAAATGTAATAACCAACATTAAACAGCATTATTTAATAGTCAAATTAGAAATAAATGATAAAAGAGTGTCAAAAATAAAAAACTACATCAATTTCCAAAGTGGGAGCTACATGCGTCAAATAATTAACTTACTAAATAAGAAAGCTCAAGAAAAAAGCACACAAAACTCTTTTCAAAGATTGCTCAAGTGAGAAAGCATCATTCAGAACTACTTACTAAGTTCCTTTAAACAAGGTATGCTCAAGAATGCCCTCAACACCACCAAGAGCTTGGATGACATCTGTTCTATAATTGTTCAAGTTCCACAGTTTCCCATCATGCCTCTGATGAGTCCACCAGAAAGGATTTTGTTTCAGAACCTGATACTGCTTGAAATCCGTGCGCACTCTCCATCCTTTGTCATATGCCAGAGTGTGCCTGTCCTTTTGAAACAACGTATTGATGCGAGGAATTCCCCTGTCCCATGAGTCCTGTCAATCAAAAAGTATATGTATTAGAAACATTTCGACATCAAGTCCAGAGATGTTATATTGTCAAAATACTCCACTGTGCCCCATCTTTTCTTTCACCAGATTTTTGCCAGCAAAACATTGAAGAACAAATTATCTTTACTCCAGCTCAAATATATTGTGAAAGCAAACTCCACAACTTTCACCATATATAAAGCCATCATAAATTTAAGGGAAAAAAAGGTAAAGACAACAGCTTACTTCCAAATCTTCTAGGGTTAAGCGTCTATTTTGTGCCTGTGCTTCCTGCCTCTTCAATGCATACTCTGCCCAGACACGTTGTGAGTCAATAAACTCACTTTCCCAAGGCTGTTCACAGATTAATGAAAATATCAGTATGAGAAGAACATAAACAACATAAGTTAACTACAACTCAATTCTCTCAAAGTCCCAAAACTCAATAAGACATTACCTGAATGTATCGATATAGATTTGGAATCAATTGGTCTTCTTCATGACTCATACCACTCCTGAAGTGGGTTACGCCAACATCTGTCTGCTGACTATACCTCAGGTCACTTTGTGGGATCAATATATGACCCATTGATAACATGCCCAGTCCTCCAATTTCTTTTGGTGTATAGAAAATAACAGGAGGGAATCTAAAAAGATAAACAATGATTGGAGATTCCAGGTATGCAACAAAGATATCAAAGAAGAACATGGAAACCTAAGATTAAGCACTTACCTGCTTGGCATTTTTGAGTTCAACCCAATTTTGATACGGGTTTGGATTTTATTTTCACATTTAACAAGTAAATCCAGCAGCTCTTGAGTATGCACAGTTGCCTCACGGAAGTAAGTCATTAGTCCTAAAAGAACAGAGGAAAAATGAGTGAAAAATCTCAGGCAAAAGAATATTTCAAACAGGACAAGATGACTAAAACACTAGAACCAAAAAATGATATTGCAAGTACCTATCAGGGCTGTGTTCCATTTGTTGACAATTTTTGTAAATGTAGTGGACCCAGAAGACATAAGAATCTGCCTCACACGATTCTCAAACACCTTCATGTGCTCATCATCAACCCTTAGGAAAGCAATTGCAGTGCGCTCCTTGGTCTGCTCATTCTGCAAATTCCAAACACCATCTCTGGTATTGCTAAATGCTTCCTGTGTCATCCTTATCTTTGGAAGGATCCGAACCTCAAAACCGCACCTGCACATACGATAGATGAATATGTAGGAACTTGGAATATCTACCGCTGATTATATACCAAAACTTGCTTAGGGCCATAAAAGAAACACCAAGAATGCAGATATACATACATGCTAAAGAGCAAGTTCGGATTGTCCTTGCTGTAAACAGAAACAAAGCTATTCTCCCACTCTAAAGTTGTGATGCTTCGCGGAAGGCGATTCTTCATATCCCAGAACACACTCCTCCCAAGATTTACTGAAAAAAGAAATCATAGAGAAAATTATTATCTCATGAAATTAAACCACCAATACAATTGAAGTTCAAACAAAAAATCATCTGTCAAAAAGAAAATTGACAACATGCACATACCATCATGCTTCATGAGTCTCATTCTTGCATCTCTGGGCCAACATTTTTTGTTTTGATATCCAACCATATTTTCATTGTTGGGATCAGGATGTTCAGTTAAATACCGCTGGATAAGGTCTCGGGCCTCTTCATGAGTGAAGCGGAACAGTATATGCACCCTGTCAATGTACCTAGAATACAGTCGAATTGGATGTCGTGTCTCAACTTTTGTGTCCCAGTAAGTCATGAATTCGTTAGGCATTTGTGGTGGACCAGCAATCTCACTCGCTCGCGTCAGTCCAAGAAGCAGAAGATCTAAGACAAGTCCATAATATTGCACAACAAAAGACGCAAACTGAAGACCACGTATTAATCCATACGAGTTTGTGTGACTCATATCTTTGTAGGACAAAACAACATTATTCTTAGCAGTGACATAATCGGCAATATTGTGGTCAAGAACCAGACGAAGAAGCCTGCAAAATCAAAGGGAAAGTGAATCTTCAAGAATGGAAACTCCTTTCAAAGTACTAACCAGAAGTTGTATATATCTCACCTGTTTAACATTGTCAAGTCAATCTTTTCAAAGAATTTCTCGAACTTCGTTTGAAGCATTACCACACACTGCCCCTCACTTGTGTCCCAAACACCTTGCAAATTGTTTATACCCTGACACCATTTATAAACTAATAGTGGTGGTGGTTCGGAGTCTGCAGGCTTAATCCAGTTAGGGAATAGATGGCGTTTGTCACCTTCATACCACAGATATTGATCAAGATATGCATCAGTTATTTTTTCAAGAGGCTCAATTTCATATACTGGAATCAAAGAACTGTACAAATCCATGAACTCTATGCCAACCTGCAAAAAGAAAATATAAACAAAAAGTCATAAAGAAAAGGTCAACACAAAACCAAGAGAAAGGAACCTCAAACATCAAGCCCGACGGAACATTGATTGTTAACATACTTCTTTGAATGCACGCTGAGTGAGCAGATGACGTTTAATTCGTGACAATGCCTCATGTGGATTATCATAAGCTTGTTCAATAAGACCCAGTTCTTCCCTTTGTAACTGGTTTAGTCTCACAGCCACACTATAGGACTCCTTCAACCTTTCAAGAGCAAGGATAAGTAGCTTGGTGTCATGTTTGTATGACAATGGAGGGAATGGGATCGGGGAAAACTTCCTAGACTCCAACCAGTGCACAGTTGTTGTATAAATGGCAACTGCTTCTTCTGGGGTAACATATGGACCATCTTTCAGATAATTGTGTTGACGTTCCTGAAAAGATACAAGACAGGAGAATACAATCACAAAATGAAGAACCATTAATTAACATATAAAATATGCAGTAGAATGAAATCATTTGTTGAATACGTAAGGAACAATTACCTGTTCTGCCTTTAGCCAAAGGCGAGTTAACCTCCCTAGATTTTTTCGACAAACTGTCTTATCAACAGTTGCACCTCTTCTTATACGTTCCCGATTGTAATGAGCAACATTTGTCCACCAGTCTGCTTTTGACTTGACATACCGCAGAATCATGTTTTCAATAGGAACTGGCAAACCAGGAACCTTCCAAGGAATGTTGGCTTTCCAACAGCGCCAGGCTTCACTAAGGTGCTGCAGTATGGTCCTAGCTTTGTTTTGCTTGATGCCCTCTGTAATATTAATAACCCATTATAGACAAGCAAATAGCATAACCTCAACCAAACAAAATTCAGAAGGAGTTTCTTGTTAATGGAAAGATATTCACCTGGCATTGCATCAAGAACATCATGCATAACAGCTGCTCGAAGCTCCAAATCAAAGTGGCTCTCAACACGTTGCTTTGTAACAGTCTTCGCTGTTCCTTTTGAATGCCTCCCTTCAAACTGTCGCGCAAGAAGATTCCCCAACCACCGTTCTAAAAGAGGCACTATGCCACGTAAAAAGAACAACCATACCCTCCACATAGGTGCCCAGAATCCACATCCAGGCCCCTTCCCCACTGGTCCAGTATTGAAACGATAATAAATTAAATGTTTCAGGTCTTTGCACATCCTTATCTGTCGCATCAGCCTATACTTGTACCTGTACATCCCTGTTAACTGGCCAACATGGGAAAATATGTATTGCAGACCATCAGCCAGTTGAAATGCATCCACATTACCCAACCGGAACTGAATATTAGCATCAACAACAAGCTTTGTCAAACGCAAAATCTCACGGCAGAGATGGAAAGCATTGCCAAAACGAGACTTCTTACGTTCCTTTGTAGTCAAAGTCTTCACAGGCTTCAAGTTGAAATTGTAATCAAGGTGAAGATAATTTAGATTTTTTCTGTGTATTAACAAATTCAGCATGTTGTAACCCTGTCTACAGACTTGAAGACCTGCTTCTGCCCAATCAAGTTCTGTGGATTGGAAGAACTTTGTTGCTGCTAGAGACCGAAACAAGTGCTTCTTCTTTTGAGCTTTAGGTGGTCTATGATGAAGTTCATTCAACACAAAGCATTTTAACAGCTTTTGATAGCTGACTCGAACTTTTACAGGATATGTAGGAGGACTGCAAAATATAAACCACAACATATTATTCATTATGAACAATAAGAATTTGAACAATAATATTGCAAAGAGAAATTATCATCTTACCAATGCTCCTTGTACCACTCAGATACAAGGGGAATGTCTTCTGCTCTTCGCATTCGACCAGATCTCATGTTAAAGGGCCGTGGGGCAAACAGCAGAGAAATGCCAGCAGCTGTGGTATCTGTATAAAGTTGAGAATTTTGAAGCAAAGGTTCCACACCTTCAGGCAAGAAAAAATCATCCTCCTCCTCGTCCTCATGAGTCTTCTTCTCTCGGCGTTCCTTGGGGGTAGAGGTTATGGGATGTAATAAAGGATCATAATAGAAAGCAGGTAAATCAGGATCCTCAGCCTTTATATACATGATCATGGGAGTGTGATAAACAGACAGTTTCACTTTCCTAGGCCTGTTATTATACAGATGTGGAAATGCAATTCTGTACTCAGTCCTCAAAGGTGACCGTATAATGAGTTTGTTAATGTCATTAAACTCATTCCAGTCTTCATCTCCTTTCTCCATGTCACGATACAAAGGCTCAAACTTAGGTCCACCTGATAAGGGAGTAGTAAATTTTTACTCAGGAATTCAGATAAAATCATTGTTATAAGTAGGAACATTTGTAGCATCAATAAGCCCACTGAAAAGAGCATTAACAAGAAGAGACCGACAAGTCTTGCGTAGAAGTATTATCATTAAACTTAAAATCCAAAAAGTATACAATATTCTAATCCCAAAAACAGTTGAAATAAGAGACAAGCAAAATAATGTAAAATAGTCCTTTTGCACTCTTTTTAACAATGGAATTTAGTCCAAAATGAAAAACATTAGGTATAACAACAGTGGCTAATACAGTACTGATCATAGACAATAAATAAAGACGGTAAATAGATAAATAAGAGAAGCATGA
Source organism: Erythroxylum panamense (assembly GCA_027123425.1). Taxonomy (NCBI): domain Eukaryota; kingdom Viridiplantae; phylum Streptophyta; class Magnoliopsida; order Malpighiales; family Erythroxylaceae; genus Erythroxylum; species Erythroxylum panamense. Next base: position 5,751,520 of record JAOTIZ010000005.1, read on the forward strand.
AACATACCAGGAATGCACATGTTCAAGGCTTTAGCAGTGAAGAATGACTCCATGTCAAACAAGTAGAAATAGTTGCGATCTATCAAATCAGAGAGAAGCTGTCCTGCCAACCTGTGAAGAGTTGCCATTATTGGAAGGGAAAGATGCCACTTCCTATAACTCGGACCATTGATAAGCTTTGTTTTGACAAGAGGCTTATGGTCATAAAACCAAGTATAGACAGCAGAATCTTCTTCTTCATCCAACTCTAATTGGATAGGTTCTAATGGATCAACATCTAACAAATTATCAGCATAGTCTAATGGTGGTTCTTCATCATCAAATGGCGGAAACCTCATTCTCTTGAAGTGCCGCCGATCCCTCTTTTCTCTACGCATCATAATCCACATTGTACCCCACTGGAAAATGCATCCAAATTCAACAAGAATGTTAGAAATGAAAATAAATACTAGAATAAAAAAAAATAGAACATCCCAGACTTAAATCTCCTTTGGGAAAGAGGAACACACCTGAGCTAAGTAAATAGGTTCAACTACCCACGGAATCTCATTGACAAAAGTGATTGCTCCAGTGATATGATAGAGAACCTTCACATCACGAACTTGCTCCCAAGGCATTGGCATATTCTCAAGAAGCTTATAAACTGCATGGGGAATGAACTTAAGGGCCCCAAGATACACACGTTTATCGTGACGATATTTCTTGGTGGACATATCCCCATGGTCTCTGCCATTGTAGATAATCATGTTTAGTAAACAGATCACCAGAAAGTGTTAATCATATTGATAGTGTTGCTGAAACACAAAATCCTATAATATCCCGTTATCAAGATAAAGTCAAACCTAAAGCAATATCAACCCAAAAAATCAAAAATTCTAATTTAATGATTATCCAAATTCTTAAGAAATCTATAGAAGTTCTTTAATTTTCCCTTCAGTTCATAAATTGAGATCAAGTAGCAATGTGGCTTCATATTTACCAAAGCTAAAACCTTCATGAACACAAGACAACAATTCAATTGAGAAAAAGTTCAAATTCAAAACACATAACCTTCAAAATCCATACCACTAGAGAATCAATATATCCTCAAAAACACTGACCTGATAATCTTCCTAACATGCTCAGGAGGCATATCCTCCTTCTGCGTCTCGACAAAACCGAACTTCCTCTTGTCACTGTACCGCTTTGTGTTAAGCTGCTGCCATTTGCGAGCCTTCTCCTCCAGCCTCGCCTCAGCCTCCTCGGCAGAAGTCGGAGGTGCTTGCTGCGGGAGCACCGTGTACGAAGGCTGAGACGGCAGAGGAGGAGGCGGCACGGACGGTCCCCCCGTCCCCGGAGGCGCGAGATGAGCATCTGAGTTGTTGTTCCACATGGTTGCTCAACTCCAAACCCTAGCTAGCACGACCAAAGAAACAGAGCTACCAGCAGAAGATCCTCTTCATGTACAATTAAGTTAACTAACAGAACAAAGAGGAATGTTTTTGTCAATGGCGGTCCTTAGGGTTTAGGGTCGGGTTTCCTTCTTCTCTCTTCCACTACTCGACAGTGAGGGAGAGTGCAAACATAAACGAGTAACTAAAAGAAAATCATGCTGCAATTTTGGGCTTTCAGGCCTTTTATAGAATACCGACGACTACCGCCTCCAATGCGGGTTGGGCGGCGTAATATTGTGGGCTCCACCGATTGGCCCTTATAGCTCTCGTGTTTTATTTAAATAATAAAGAGACTTTTTTTCAAATCTTCTAAATTTCTTTGGAAATTAAAAAAATAAATAGTTAAAAAGAAAATAATCGCCACCAGATTTATTTTAAAATTTTTATTATGTGAAATAATTATTAAAATTTGAAAATAAATATAAACTATATCAAATTAAATTAAAATGTTTATTAATATAATTTGATAATAAAAATATTTTAAAATCAAGTTAGAAGTTAAATTGGTAAGAAAAGAGGTTTAAAGTTTAACAGGTTCGATATTAGACTATGATAAAATTGGCTAAAGATTGAATAAAATTAAAGAATGTAAAATATGATTAAAAGTAACTATCCTTATTTATCGAATAATTTAAAGTTTAGTTGAAAAGAGGTTGTTGAACGAAAATTTATTTATTTATTTTAGTTTATAAAAATTTATTAATTAATAAAAATTTATCAACTAATTAATATATTAATCAATTCTTAACGACAAAAATTATTAAAATAAATTATACTTGAAAGTTAAAAATCGAATCAAAAAATAAGAAAATTCAAGATTTTTACAGTTAAATTGACAGAAATAATTGAATGTTTAATAATTGATAATAATTTGAGTATAAGTATAAGTATAAGTATAAATATAAATATATAATTATTAAATAATATATAATAATTACTAATTAATAATTTTATTTAAAATAAGGTTTGTCTTAAATGCAAATTTCTACAATAAGTCAATAACCCCATTTTTAGAATTTTGTTTGTAAGAACTTGAACATCCCATGTTGTCTTCTTATGGGGTGACTTGGAAGCCAAATGGGACAGGCAGCACCGGGCTTGGTGCCTCTTGAGGTGCTATTAAGCACAAGGATTTTAAGACTTTGAAGATATTTATTAGAATCAAAAGGGATTCTGTTTCTGGACTGGACGTTGGATTATTGCATCTCCGAATTCTTTGTTCTCTCTTGGATCTTCACTTGTAAGCTTTACATCACTCCACTCTTTTTCTTTTTCCATCTAATGTTTGGCTCCCTGGAAAATGAATGAAAGTGAAAGATATAAACTTGATTTTTAGTTGAAATTTTGTTCCTACAGTCGATGGGGATTCTAAGTTTTCCTTCCTCTTTTGCTGGATGTTTCCCTTTATCTTCAGTTTTGCTGCCCAACATAATGATAAAGTTTTTATCTTTAAGCAAATTAGTTAGTTTATTTGGTGTATTATTGAAGGAAGTTCGATAATATCGTGTAGGAATTTTGTTTTTTATAGTTGGATTTGTGATGGTGAGTCGACCCCAATAGAGTTAAATAGCTGACAGCTATGTTGATGTTGGTAATTTGATTGATGTTCTTCGTCAAGAAACGATCTTTCTTTGTTTACGTTTACAACCCTTACCTAATATGACCTGGCTTCTGGACTTAGGGTCATTTTCATTGTAAATTGGGAGTGATAGGTACCTTCTGAGTGCCAGAGTGAAATTTGATGTTCGTTGCTAAGAGCAAGGTTTATTCAGCTATCTTTGTTTAAATGGATCAAGGTCAGATGGCTAAGCAGATTAGAGTGCCTCAGTCAGCTGCTTCATTTGAGTATGAACTTTTTGATGGAGATCCTGACAACCTTAGAACAGTTGTTGCTGCACCAACTCAGATTTTGCCATATATTGATCCAGCTAAATTGAAACTTAAGCACAGGATTGGAAGAGGCACGTTTGGTGACGTTTGGTTGGCAACACATCACCAATCAGCTGATGATTTTGATGAGTATCATGAAGTTGCAGTCAAGATGTTGCCTCCAATGACGGAGGACTTAACCCAAACGTTTATCGAGAGGTTTGAGGGATTATTTTTAAAGTGTCGTGAAATTCAAGGTGTTTGTTGGTTGCACGGTATCTCAATAATAAATGGAAAGGTGAGTTTCACATGGCTGAATCTTCTCTCTCCTTGAGTATCGTTTTTGTACGAGTGATTAAGTTGTTTCTTTTTTTTTTTTTTGATGTTTCTGTTTTTAATCAAAACTCTGTTAGAGATCTCCATTGTGTTTATTGTTTTGGCAGATCTGCATTGCTATGAAGTTTTACGAAGGATCTATTGCTGATCGAATGGCTTGGCTGAAAGGAGGAAAGCTTGATTTGTCACATGTTCTAAGGTGGTGATTTTGGAGATTCACGTCCTTATTGTATCAGATGCCTTTAGTGTGGATTGGATAGAATAATGTTATATATATGGAAACTGCTAATATGTTAATGTTTACAGGTACGGTATCAATTTGGCGAAAGGACTGCTCCAGTTGCACTCAATTGGTTTGTTGGTCTTGAACCTTAAGCCTTCTAACTTCCTTGTGAATGATCACGACCAATTGGTTCTGGGGGACTTTGGTATCCCTTACCTACTTCTTGGGATCCCTTTGTTGAACTCAGATATGATTCTTAGACTTGGAACTGCAAATTACATGGCTCCAGAACAGTGGGAACCAAAAATTAGGGGTCCAATTTCCTCTGAGACTGATTCTTGGGGGTTTGGATGTAGCATAGTTGAGATGTTGACCGGTGTTCAACCCTGGTTTGGGAAATCAAGTGATGAAATATATCAGTCAGTTGTGATCAAGCACGAAAAACCACAAGTTCCAGTTGGCCTCCCTCCTGATGTGGAGAATGTTATTATAGGTTGCTTTGAGTATGATCTCCGGAATAGACCTTTAGTGAAAGACATTTTGTATGCATTTGAAAGGTAATTCTTGAACTTAGTTTAGCAGCTATTTACTGAAAGACACAAATGGATTTGCATGACTGCTGGTGCTAGGCTATATTGATTTCACGACTAACTACTTTTCTATACTATGGATTGAATGCGAGTTATTTTTTCAGTTTTACTAAAAAGATCTCTTACTTTTGCTATAGCTCATCAAATTCACTGATTTATTCTTCAGAAAGATCTGGCACGTGATACGGAAATCTTTCTTACATCCCTTTCTCACTCAATCCACTCCACACATCCCCCTTTCACTATCCCACATAGGAATGCCGTTTCTTTTCTGAAAATAGGGGGGCAATTTTTGGGCACCTAAATAGTTACCAGTGGTTAAGGATCGATTCTTTATAAATGTTGTACCCTAATTCTCAGGCTATTAATGCCCCTCTCAACGAAATGTAGTATGTTGTGTTAAAAATGTTTTTATCCTTTTTTTTTCCTGAAATAGTTATTGTTGCTCAAGTCTAGCCAGAAATGAGACTTCCAAGTGAAACCTTTTTTGTGTTTGTTATTCATGGACTGTTGTCACTTTATTCTGGGATATTCTTGCAAATTTTGTTCAAGAACAAGATACATAGAAATTCAGTACTTTGAACATGTAATTCCCCTATCCTCCATGACCTTTCGCAATTGAATAACATACAAGTTGTTGTTGCAGCTCACTGAGAGCTTTCAATGGTGATGGAGAATGGATTGGTCTGGAAACCAGAGGACTTGTTGAGAAATCAAATCATGGTGGCTATACCTCTTGGTACCTCTCAAAGAACCCTCTTCAAGTTGGTGACACAGTCCGTCTAAGAAAACCAGTTAACACGTACAAACCTCAGACCATGGATGTCCATAAAGGAATTGTGACTGGTCTAGATAATGGTGCTGATAAAAGTGGTTTTGCTCTAGTGAAAATTGCTGGAGTGCAGAACCCTCTAAGGGTACAGGAATCAACTCTTGAAAGGGTTACAGATGGCTTTGCTGTGGGAGATTGGGTATGCATTAAAGAAGAAAATGACAAGTCTTCTTCTGTAGGGATTCTACACTCTGTAAGGCGTGACGGAAGTGTATCAGTTGGATTTATAGGTTTGGAAACTCTATGGAGAGGGAATTCTTCTGAGCTTCAAATGGCTAAAGCTTACCATGTGGGGCAGTTCATAAGGCTGAAGGAAAATGTGGTTACTCCCCGTTTTGAGTGGCCTCGTAAGGGAGGTGGAGCATGGGCCACGGGGCGAATTTCACAAGTACTTCCAAATGGGTGTCTTGTCGTCAATTTTCCAGGCAGGTTTGTTCTCGGAGATGAACCTAACAGCTTTTTAGCAGATCCAGCTGAAGTAGAACAGGTGTCTTTCGATAATTGTGCAGGAGTGGTGGAGAAGTATAAACATGTTGAGGATTTTCACTGGTCTATAAGGCCCCTTACAATTGCATTGGGTGTCACTGCTATGAAGCTTAGCATGTCCATTGGTCGAAGAGTAGGCGCGAAACTGAATAAACGACAACGACGACGAGGTGATCAAGATGGCCGGGTTGGGAGCAATGCAACTTGGCTTCCACCTCCATTTGCAAATATTATCTTCAAAGAAGGTGTTCATACTGCTGCAGTCAGATAGATTATGAGCCGCACACAAGTTTCATAACCTCAAAGTTCAGGAGTCCATGAACTGGAACACTACCTATTGGCCAAGAACTTATAATATTTTCAGCCTAGCTGGTTAAGTACCAAGTTGTAGAATATGCAAATGCTAATGTATATGAAGTTACACGCTCTGTATAAATCCACCTACTAAAATATTTGTCGTTTATATGCATTACATATGCTTCAATCCATTTATGTTTTTGCTTCCCCCACGAACTCATCACCTTCTGGCTTGATGATATGCTATGCATTACTTTCACTTCAATCCTACGGTGACCAAACAACTAATGTTGTCAGGATCAGACATTAAACATCTCTTCGCAGCTCTATAGTAAAATGGCCACCCAAAATGCTGCTACGGACTGATTGGGCTTGGAAGCCCATATTGAAATTTAAATCCCAACTCCCACATGTTTTCGCTCTAATTCAGTTCTAACTGTCACTTAACTTTCAGAGATTCCCATATTTTCAGTTGCCACCTTGTAAGTAGAGAAGGAAGAGCAATTCAAGAAAGTGGTCATTAACGTAAGCAAGTTTAGTGATACACTTTGCAATGAAGAGAACGTCGCTTTACTCTCTCTTGTAAGCTTCTTCACTTCCTGTTTCTTTTAACCGGTCCTTTGACTTGAATTTGTTGATTACATGCATAGAATTTATGCTCTCGTGTAAAGTGGAAGATTTTTTTTTCCCTTTTTGTTATGTCAAAGATGGTTGATAAAATCCCAGATTCCTTTTTTTCTTTCCTTTCTTTCTGAGACGGATAAACGAATTGTTAATTATGTGACTGCTTCGATTTTATGCGGAGGAAAGTAAATGTGGGTTGTCATTGATGAAGTATGGGCATTCACTTTGAGATCAAAATTATTTCTGCTTGATTTCTCTGAAAAGAAAGGAGAAGTGTTGGTCCCAGTGACCAAGAACGGCGATACGTCACAGTTGTGATTAGGCCATAAAGGTGCAGTAGAGCTAATGGTTGGTTGGTTCCTGAGGAAAATGAATAAACCATCAAAATCTGTTCTTGGAGTCTTTAATTCTATCTTTTCTTTATTTGATGTGAAGGGTAGATTCATACGCATTCAACTTGTTTGTTTTCTTGCCAAGAAACCAAGAGAACAACAAACACAGGATAGCATGTGATAACTTTATTTTGGATCCTGAAATGACTGTGAAAGTCCCAACTTTCTTTGTTTGCTGATAGAAAAGGGAACTTCTCGAGGAGTTTCCTTGAAGAGAATGACTGCGAGAAACAGCAAGAAGTTGAAGGAATGAGGGAAAGAGGCATAGAAAGTCGAGGTTGGGGTAATGAAATTGATGATAGAGCCCAGAACGTACAGTGCATGACCCTCCTCAGGGGAGTACCAAGTAGAAGAGGTAATCACTCTTTTCATGATATAGATTTTACCAAGTTTATGATCATCTTCAAAATGGCCATTTACATGAGAACTTAGATAGTCAATGGTTCTTCATTCTTCTGCTAAAGTAACATGAAAGTAGAATGGACACATGGTATAGAAAGGCTTTTCCTATTTTATGTATCCTGTGCTGATTAATCATATCATCATTATCATGTGAAGATCTCTCCAGGAGGAAGTATGGTATGTGGAGACAAGCACAGAAGACTAGAGTGGCAAGACTAGAGAAACAGCTGAAGGTGAAGTCACACTTTGAGGAGCTAATTGGAAGACAACTGGAGAAGTACCATGCTCATTACAACCTTGCCATGGTCCCAACCAGGCTCAAGGATGTTCCCCAGTTCTTCAATCCTGAATGGGCTCCTGCTTATGAACTAACCACCCTGTCGTGGCTCGGGGATTGGAGGCCTTCTGCTATTCTGGACCTCCTACGTGTCTTGATCCGCACGTCCTCAACGTCATTTGTATCCGAATCAAATAGCATTGAGAGGCTTCTATCACAGCTTATAGATGAAATTCGCATAGAGGAGGCTGTAATTGATGGGGCAATGTTTGAGACACAAGCCACTTGTATCTTTCATCTTCCCTTTACTCGTGTCAAAATTTGTCAATCAGGCAATATTGCATTGAGTTCTGTTCATGCTGAGTTCAAGAAGATTGCAAGAAACATCACAAAGGCCCACCAACTTAGGTCATTTTCTTCCCTTTTGCCTGTGTTTATAAAAAGAGCCTGACAAATTGTCTGAGTCATTCATGCAGGTCCTCAACTAGGCATAGTTTCAAAGTTGATTCCAAATGACGTGGATGAATGTGTGGCAGGTTTAAGGCATTGGAGCTGGCAGTGAAGAAGGTTTTGAACAATATGGATGCAGCAGAGTTTTTGGTGGCCTTTATGGGAATTCAGGATCTGATTCACCAGTTTGCAGTAAAACAAAAGCTACCAAAGGGTCCTGTCATAGTTCCTGCTAATGCTCAGAACCAATCAGTAATGGGAAACTAGTTCTGAAGCCAACAGATATCACAAAGTTTGCTTTGCATTCTACTGGTTCACATTGTCTAATGTAAACTGTAGTCATTTGCATATGAAGCTGCGAGGCTACAATCATGTTCTGTAATAATACAACAGTACGTTGTCTAATCTGTACGTATGACCAACGACTGCCATTGCGAGATTCTTGGAATATGGACTTCAATCTTTTTAAAAAAATTAATAAAACAACGTGGATTTCGGAGTACCAGTTTAGTATGGCTCTTAAGTCTGACCAACCTAAACTTTTGTCAGAAAATTCATTTATTGAGGTACTAGATAATGTTGATTACTACGTCAGGCTTAACAAGTAATATAAGGGTTAGTTAAAAAGACTACCGGAATTCAAAAGGTCGTAATTAAATTTAATTTTTTAAATTTTTTATGCTAATGCATCTGTTAAATTTGTTGATATAAATTATACTGTGTGTCAAAAACCTTAAATAATTATACATGTCACACATAATTAAACTAACTAATTAAATTTAACTAAAATTTGTTGTTTAATTAAACTAACTGATGAAACATAAGTAAATTACGTCAATTTTTAGACTAAAGTCCCTAGATCAAAGTCGCTATGCGGTGCGAGAACAAATTGAAGAGCTTAGTGCAATGCAAGAACAAGTGGCAGAAAGGGCCGATCTTAATATTTTATAAGCCTTGGATAAAGAAAAAAAAATCCTATTTTTACTTATTTTTGGACCTCATATAGAATAAAAATAAATAAAATATAGGTCCTTTTTGTTGTTCTTTATATGGTCAACAGCAGATTCTATTTTGTTTCATTTCATTTTTTATAAGGATAAAAATAGGTCATATTTTATCATTTATAAAGATAAATCCTAGGTAGGTGCCTACTCTGCACTTGCCCAGGGCCAACCGTGATGACGAGCAACAACTTTGATTTAGGAACTTCAACTCTAAAAATAATGTAGTTTAGTTATATTTAATCGGTTAATTTAATTAAATGACGTAGTTTAATTATATTTGACGTGTATAATTTTTTAAGATTTCTAGAACACGTGATAAGTATAAGGATACGAGATAGTTTCCAGAGGAAAAGCTTGTGTATTGCGTATTGAGTTTAAGAATATATACACAGAGTTGTTGTAACAAACTAAATGCTAAGTATCTATAATGATATACACGAATAATATGAATAATACAGTATCAGTGCTGATCTATGTAATAGAAAGATACTAACTAACTCCTATTACGCCCCCGCAAGATGAGGTCACGTGACGTAACACTCATCTTGGTCCGAAAAGCTTCAAACTTGTGTCTGAACAGTGGTTTTGTCAAGGCGTCTACAATTTGATCTGTTGTAGAGATGTGGGAGACATGTAGAAGATGGTTTTGTACCTGCTCGCGAACAAAGTGGTAGTCTAGAGCAAGATGTTTCATCCGGGAGTGAAAGACCGGGTTAGAGCAGACGTACGTAGCACCTAAATTGTCACAATAAATTGTAGGCTCTGTCGGGCTGGGAACATGAAGTTCTCGAAGAATATTGCGAATCCACATGACTTCAGCAACGGTGTTTGCGACTGCACGGTATTCAGCTTCAGTTGATGATCTAGCAACTGTGCGCTGGCGTTTTGAGCTCCAGGAAATGGGGTTGCCTCCAAGGTAAATAACATAGGCAGATGTAGAGGTTTTGGTATCAGCGTCTCCTCCCCAGTCGGCATCACTAAAGGCTTGAAGGCGAAGATGTTTTGGTCGATGCAGTTGAAGACCAAAGGCATGGGTATGTTTGAGATACCGAAGAGTGCGTTTCAACTGTTGAAAGTGAAGTGTGGTAGGTTTATGCATGTATTGAGAGAGCTTGGTGACTGCAAAGTTGAGGTCGGGACGCATCAGGAGGACATATTGTAAGGCGCCTAAAATGTTGCGATATAGGCGCGCATCCACTGGTGCTGATCCGTCATCCAGTTTGAGGGTGGCGGATGTACAAATGGGAGTAGTGCAAGGATTGCAATCTGCCATATGAAATTTGGTAAGTAAATCATGGATGTAACGTTGTTGAGAGAGAAAAATACCATCGACGTTAGGTATGAGTTCAATTCCAAGAAAGTAAGACGGAGTGCCCATGTGCTTGAGTGAAAATTTGCTGGATAGTTCTTTGATAAAGGCATCAAGCGCAGCCCAAGAGCTTCCGGTGAGGAGCAGGTCATCCACATATACCAGAAAATGCATAGTAATCCCCTGACAATGATATATGAACAGAGAGGAGTCACTCGTGCTACAGAGAAACCCATATCGAAGAAGGAAGAGTCGAAGTTCTTGATACCATGCACGTGGAGCTTGCCTTAGGCCATAGATGGCTTTATGTAATTTGCAGACATACGTAGGATGCTCCTTGCTGATAAAACCCAGCGGTTGCTTCATGTAGACGGTTTCAAGGAGTCGACCCTGAAGAAACGCGTTGTTGACGTCCATTTGATGTAGCGGCCAGGAGTTGGCCAGCGCCAAAGTGAGGAAGATTTTAATGGTTTAGTGTTTCACCACAGGAGAAAAGGTGTCACTGAAGTCGATCCCGGGACATTGGCTATAGCCTTTCGCAACAAGGCGAGATTTATACCGAGTCACTGAGCCATTCGAGTGATGTTTTGTTCTGAAAAGCCACATACAACCAACAACATTTTGAGCGTCTGTTGGAGGAACGAGAGTTCAAGTTCCATTTCGTAATAAGGCATCATACTCTGAGAGAGCTGAAGCACGCCAGTGGGGTATTTGAAGCGCCTGTTGAATTGTGCGTGGTTCCTCTGTTTCAGGTAATGGGTGCCGAGTAGCCTTGAAGGTTTTTGGTTTATGGATATTATTTTTGGATCGGGTTATCATGGGATGAAGGCTTGTAGTTTGGTTGTGTTGGTTTGGGGTTGAGTGGAGAGGTTCAGTATGGGATGGTGAGGAAGAACATGGTGGTTGTGGTTGGGTGGAGGATGAAGGGTCTGCATTGCCCGACAGTGCTGGCCGTACTGGTGGTGCCATAATTGGAATGAGCTGATGAGACATGGGTGGCGAGGTATGTGTATCGGAGATGGGAGAGGTTGATAGTTGAGTGGGTGAAGTATATGGAAATTGATCATCAATGAAAACAACATGTCGAGACGTGTAGAGTCGGTTTGTGCTTGGGTCAAGGCAGAGGTATGCAAATTGATTTGAGGAGTAGCCCACAAATATACATGGGGTAGAGCTGCATTGAAGTTTGTTAGTGGTGTAGGGACGTATCCAAGGAAAACAAAGGCAACCAAAGGAGTGTAAATGTGTGTAACTGGGTGGTTGATGAAATAGTATTTCAAGAGGTGATTTCATGTTGAGAGTTGGCGTAGGTAACCTGTTGATAAGATAAACAGCTGTTCGGACAGCATAAGACCAGTAACTAGGAGGAAGTTTACTTTGATGAAGAAGGGCCCTAGTGGTTTCAATAATGTGGCGGTGACGACGTTCAGATAAGCCATTTTGTTCTGGTGTGTGGGGTGGAGTGGTAAGGTGAGATATACCGTGTGTGGCCAAGAAAGGTTTGAGTTTCATAAACTCCCCCCCATTATCAGAATAAATAGTTTTAATAGAGGTTTCAAATTGATGTTCGACATGTTTGCAGAAAGGAGAGAAAACATCAGATTTATTCAGTAGTAAGTAAACCCATGTGAATTTAGTGAAATGATCAAAAAAAATGACATAGTAGCGAAAACCATCGACGGACGCTATGGGAGCAGGTCCCCAAACATCCAAAAATATAATTTCTAAAGGCTTAGAACTTTGCAGCCGAAGAGCTGAAAACGGAAGTTTGTGACTTTTTGTACACTGACATAAAACACATACAACTGATGAAACCATACGAGATCCTAACATGTGGTTCGACTGAAGAAAATTAAACACCTTATTAGATGGATGTCCTAATATATGATGAAGTACTGGTGAACGATGAAGAGTGGTCTGAAAGGCAGCTGGTTTGGGAAGAGGGAGTCGGATATCATAGAGATCATTGTGGCACGAACCGGTAAGGAGCACTGTCTTGCTCTGCAGATCCTTCACCTGGAAGCAATTGGGAAAAATTCAACAGAGACGTTATTTCTGGTACATAACCTTTTAACCGAAAGAAGATTTGTATTTATTTTGGGTACATATAGGTTATCACAGACAATTGATTTGGACATAGTGGGAAGAGTGAAACTACCCGTGTGATCAATGGAGACTTCATACCCATCGCCAACTTGTAGGTTATCAGGTCCTCTGTACTGAGAATGTAGGAACAAGTTTTTCAGGTCATTTGTAACATGATGAGTAGCACCGGAATCAAGAAGCCACTGGCCTTTGGAGGAGGAGTCTTCCGTGTGAATAGCGTAGGCCTCTGGACCTCGTCGTGGACGTGAAGTGGACGATTTTTGCCTGGAGTGATTTCGGATGGGTTTCCCATGTAGTAGCCAACAGGTTTTGGCTGTATGACGCGGTTTGTCACAATATTGGCATATGAGCTCATGTTGATCAGGCTGACCAGGGTGGACGTTTGGGCTGGAGTCGTGAAGATGAACAACTGGTGGTCGACTGAAGGAGCCACTGGTATTGGAGCGACTAGAGCGTCGATGGGACGTGGAACGGTGTTTGTAGGACACATGTGCTGATGGGGCCTGAACCGATTCTTCAAGCTGTGTTTGCCGTTCCAAGAAACGCTCAAAGTCGACAAGTTTTTCATGCAACTCATCAAAGCCAATTGGAGTTTCACGAGCACGTATTGCAACACTAACATCTTTGAAATCAGTGGACAAGCCATTCAGTGTGTGGATTACCAAATCCGTGTCATCAATTGGTGAACTGACAAGTGCTATCTCATCCGCAAGACTCTTGATTTCCTTCAGATATTCAGGTATGGTTCGGCCTCCCTTCCGAACACAGATTAGTTTTTCTTTTAAAGCCATTAGTCTAGAACGAGACGTACCTGCATAGGTTTTGGCAAGGAGATCCCAGGCTTCTTTGGAGGAGTGAACAACGCCAAGGAGAGTAGTTATATTCGACGCAATAGTGGTCATCAAGGCGTGGAGAACAAATTGATCTTGTCTAAGCCAGATATCCATTTCCAGACCTGGTGTAGTTGGGCGAGGGATGGAGCCATCAACATAACCCTTCACGTTGTAGCCAATGAGAAGTGCACTAACCTGGACTCTCCAGGCAGGAAAGTTCGAACCATTTAATTTAGAATCAGAGGAAAAACCTGTGGTGAACATGATCAGGTTGTGAGGAAGTTCGGTATTGACTTCAGGTGTAACAGTGGCAGCAGATTCAGAAACATGAGACATGATTTC
>JAOTIZ010000005.1:5765424-5781788 GCA_027123425.1 Erythroxylum panamense
ACCATCTTGCCATACTGAGCACAACAGGAAAAGAACACTTGATTGATAGGGTTGATTTGATTTGAGGTAATAATGAAATTTATTAAAATACTATTAAAAACTTAATAAAAATTCTTTTTTAATAACTTAAAAAAAATAATTTTGGACAAGTGGCTTTTTAGTTTTCACCCTACACCAAAAGGCCACGTCATGAGAAAGAGACAGACCACAGAAGTCTCTTTCTGTGGTTGGGAAGTGTCTGCACTTCTTTCCTCTTCATCCATTACCCTATATAAGCACCACAAACTCTCTCTCTCTCTCTCTCTAAAGAGCGGACCAACCAGACACAGCAAACTCGAACTAAACAGACCAACATTAATCAAACCCCGAAGCTCCGTTGTTTCGTACCAACCAAGCTGAGCTAGCTGATCAACTTATCTCTCATGGCGGCTACAACGACCTTATCCCTCATTCCTTCCCTCGGCTTTTCTTCCTCTTCTTCATCTTCCTCTTCTTCTTCTTGTCCTCCTTCTTCTTGTTGTGCATTCATAACAGGTGGGAACTTCCAGAGATTTGGGTCTGCAACTTCATTTTCCCTATCTCCATCTTTTTATATCTCTTTCAAGTTCAAGAGGAGGGCTTCGACGAATCGCTTTGGACCTGTCGTTAACGCTTCTGGGGATTACTACGCCACCCTTGGTGTCCCAAAATCTGCTAGCGGTAAAGAAATTAAGGCTGCTTACCGAAAATTGGCTCGCCAGGTACACGTAAAGTTGCAATCTTGCTTCTTTATCTTTCTCGTTTCCTGTTTTTAGTGACTGGGTTTTTGTTTGTTTGGTTTCATTTTGCTTTTATTGGAGCTTTATGAGATTCCTGGATGTTTGAAAATATAATTTCTCTTTGGCTGGGAATGGGGGAGAAGAGACGTGATAATTGTGTTTTAAGAGTTGTAAGGTATTGGCCAAGTTCACTTTTGTAACTTGGTCTTCTGTTAAGCAATCATAAAGAAGAAGTGAAATTCAATAACGGAAGGTTGCAACTGGGAAAGGTTACTCTTTTATAGTTGATACTTCGGTAGAAATATCCACGTTAGAAGCATGACGATCATTGCTTCACGTTTTCTGGAAATCATTTGGGGTGTGATTTTCATATTTAGCTTAGTGCATATGAAATTACTGTTAGCTAATGACAGTACTGGTTTGGAAATGGCTTCTTTTGAGTAGAGTAATGGCTTTGTCCAACTCTTTTGTCTTTTTATTTGCAGTTACATCCTCATGTAGATATTGAACTGATAACGTTTACTTTGAATGTCAATTCATTTTTATTTTCCCTTTGTTGTTAACATCTACTTGTGCATGTTATGTTGATTAAAGTATCACCCGGATGTTAACAAGGAACCAGGAGCAACTGAAAAGTTCAAAGAGATTAGTGCTGCATACGAGGTATGAATTAGAACTTTTATTCACAATTTAGTTTCCATTATATTTGTTTAAGCACTATTCTGGTAGCATACTCAGCCCAATGAGTAAGCTTTTTTGGTTCACTCATTTTTGTACGAGGTTATTATTTACAATCTTGCATACACCTCAGTAGGTTCCATTACTTGTATGGAGTGATTAGTGGATCTTTTTCACTTTTAGTTAACATGTATCTAACGTATGTTGGGTTGAATATCTTCAAGATTTTACTCTTAATAGATTTTAAAATTTTCATGCATTTTTTTTACTATTATCATCATAATAAAAATTTTTGGTTGTCAAGTTAGTGCGTGATCCTAGTTAGTTGAGCAAGACTTTGAAGTCTTATTTTGTTACTTGTATATGCTAATAATTTAACTTAGCTTGCTTTCTCAAAATTTTGTTTATTGATTCTTTACTTGCTTCTCTTGAAATGAAACATCTTTTGGAGGTTTTTCATTTACCGTATTGTCTTTTGAATTCTGAAGTGCAACACTGTCAGGTGCTATCAGATGATAATAAAAGGGCAATGTATGATCAGTTTGGTGAAGCTGGTGTTAAGAGTACAGTAGGAGGACAAGCAAATGCTTACACGGTACTGCTTCTAGTCATTTCATGGTTGATAGTTACTATAAAGTTAATCATTTGTATGTTTGATGATAAACTGATAATGAACTTGGGCAATGATGTTTTGCATCCAAAGATTTGGGGACTTGTCTATCAAGGGTTGGTTACTCTTTGATTCAAGCATCTTATTACTCTTTCTTCTCTATCACCTGGAAGGCCAAGTGGTTACCACTTTCCTGTCAGATGTGTCTTAGTTTTCCTATGTGCGTTTGGGTTTAAGAGTTAATGAAAACTTATGCTTTTAGATCTTTCTTAGTTGAAGGAGTCTATGCCAAAAGTGTTGAAAGAATGCTTAATTAAATTAATCAACTAGGTTAAATTCTGCACTACTTGAGTTTGGTTACAGGACTTTTGAGTTTTCTCTTCATTTTGCTGAAGTAAATCTTTTTGCAACTCTACAAATACTTGCCAATCTTATTTAGTTAGTTGTATGTTGCTATGTCAACTATGTTTCTTCAATGAGTGCTTTCAATTGTTTAATTTTATTATCTTCACTTATGGTTCAAACATGGTTGGTAGTATCTATTGATTAGAGTTTGCTGATGATGAAAATGAAGAACATTATCCTTTTCTCCAATAATAACCCCTTCCCAACCATCCTGCCCAATCGATTTTGTAAGATCAACTAATATAATATGGTCTGAAGTTGTCGGAACAAATCATTTTCTTATCAGTTCCATCCCTTTATCTATGCCTAGATAGTGGGAAGACGAATTGGGGCCAAAGGCCCCTTGTTTATCCCGTCAAGGGGAGGGATTGCTGATTAACTGGTCTATAGTATTGACCATCATGATTTTGATATTGTGCTAGCCACAAAGTAATATTGCTTCGTTGATTTAACCAGGCTCCGCAATGAGCTGGGCCGGGTCCGATCCCAACATCCCAGAACACAGCTCGAGACTTAGATCACCACAAAATGACTTCGTTTTGGTGTAATTGCAAACCACAAAATAACGTCATTTTGTCGTTTTGATCAATTATACCAAAACGATGTCGTTTTGGGAAGGGCGTTCTGGCCGGACTTATTGTTTCATCCCTAGAATTAGCACTTTGAGAGTAAATCTAAGAGAGCTTAGGGAGGAGTAAAAGGCCAGCATTTTGCTTGTTACCAGAATGGAAAGTATGTTATACCAAAATAGGCACTAGAGGGACTATAGCTTGATTGACTATATATCTAGAAGCTGGTATGTATAATCTCGTTTTCTAAGTTCTTCACAATGGCTTACACAATTATTTTCACTTTTCAGACCAATCCTTTTGATCTATTTGAAACTTTTTTTGGGCCAAGTATGGGTGGTTTTCCTGGTATGGACCAAACTGGATTTAGGGCACCTCGTCGTGCTGTTGTTAAAGGTGAAGACCTCCGGTGAGTAAAATTTTGTGTTTATCGCAAGATAACTTCTTTAGTGTGAGGATTTGACTGACTTATTATTTTTTCCAGTTATGACATTACATTGGAATTTTCTGAAGCTATATTTGGAGCAGAAAAGGAATTTGACCTTGCTCATATGGAAACATGTGAAACTTGTGCTGGTACTGGAGCAAAAGTAGGCTCCAAGATGCGGATATGCTCAACTTGTGGTGGCAGGGGTCAAGTCATGAGAACTGAGCAGACACCCTTTGGCATGTTCTCACAGGTATTTGGGATTTCTTGTGTTGGGCATTTCATGAATTGATTTTTATCAAACTATTCTTCTTTCTTATTTGTTGGATTTTTACCAAAAATTTCTCATTCTTCTTATCAATTCTTGGATGAGTGCCAGGTTTCTATTTGTCCTAATTGTGGCGGTGACGGTGAAGTCATTTCTGAATACTGTCGAAAATGCACTGGTAAAGGACGCTTTCGTGTTAAGAAAAATATCAAAGTCAAAGTGCCTCCTGGGGTTAGTGCAGGGAGTATTCTCAGAGTTGCTGGAGAGGGTGATGCCGGACCTAGAGGGTATGCTGATAAATTTTGCTATTTCCAGTTCACAACTGAGGAAATTTTTTATAGTGATTACTGATTATTGTTAACAACTCTTGTATGTTCTCATTTTCTGTTTCCTTTTTATGTTAGTTTCTTATTGTACGATCTGATTTGTCTTAACCTAGTTTACTGAGAAATTAACTGTTGGTTATATATGACATAACTGTTGTCTTATATGTTATGCTGTAATAAAATAATATCTGTTAATTTGGTCTGTGCAGTGGTCCACCAGGAGATCTTTTTGTCTATCTTGATGTTGAAGAGATATCAGGAATACAACGAGATGGTATAAATCTCAGGTCAACAATATCCATCAGTTATCTTGATGCCATTCTGGGAGCTATTGTCAAGGTTTATCTCCCGTTACATTCTGCCAGTATTATTGAATGAATTCCTCATGCACTAGATTTTTGCTGTTCTTTTCAAACTGATGGTTGAGGGAAACACACAGCAGATAAAATTATCAATTTTGTAAAATTGATTGCAAAGGGTACCATATACCCTGAAGGCCAATGGCTACTCTTGTATGTTACATCTTATCAAGTATTGCTCTAATATGGACTGGAGAAAAAAATCCAGAAATAACTTTATGGAAGAGATTCCATGCATTCTTTGTAATTGAACAATCCATGGAGACACTGAAACTATAATAAAATCTCAGGATATGCATAAGCTTATTGAGAGAACCAACACTCTGGTCATTGCATTTTGTGGGTATTTTGGTTTTAGAATAGGACATGACTGTTAAAAACTGCAGCGGAATTCAAGTATGGTATATAATCGGTCTTTAGCTTTGGCTTTATAATGCAATCCTATAATATCCTTCAACGTGGAAAATCTTACAATCAAAGAGAGAATTAAAAGTTTCTGAGAAATTGTTTAAATTCCTTACTGAGGAGGTTCATTGATGCCAGAAACTACTTGTGTGTGAACACATGCAAAGATAAGACTCAAGCGCTATATGGCCACTGCTTCCATTCATTTTGTGTACAACGAGAAAGATTGGAAACAGAATGAGTAAATTTCATTTTGGCAAAGATGTGGGAAGTTTCATTTGATTATCTGTCTTCATTTCTTATATGTTGTTTGTTATCTTTAGTTTGCTTTGGCATCTGGTGTTTTAAGACTTTGTAGTTCATGGAGTTTGAAGTCTGTGTCAAGGGACAGAACTAATATATCTACATTTGAACAGGTTAAGACAGTTGAAGGTGTGAGTGAACTTCAGATCCCACCAGGTACACAGCCTGCGGATACGCTAGTCCTGGCAAAGAAAGGTGCACCTAAATTGAATAAACCATCCATTCGTGGTGATCACTTGTTTACAATTAAAGTTACCATACCAAACCGGATAAGGTATAGCTTAATTATCTCCAAACCTCTAGTTATCATCTTCATAAATAGCTCAATGGATTGTTAATCATTAAGTTTTGTCACGTATATTATTCGACTATATCATATTTTTATTTGACTTGCAAATCATCCCTTAGGCTTTCTCTCTCTTTCTCTCTCTTTTTTTCCTGTGCAATTTACCAGCATCAGGTACTTGATACAGTGAATTGTGACCTTAAAGCATCTAATTAGCTACTGTCTACTTTTATAAGTCCTTCAACTTCATTTCTAACTGAATTTGTATGCAGTCATCCGTATCAGAAACTGATTATTTGTTTGTTAACCATAATATTTCTGCTTTTATCGGATCCTTGAGGCTTGGAAATGATACTTAAGTATAATTATTTAGTGCAAGTAAACTTCAGCGCTGGATGAATAGACCAGTAAAAGAGATTGTACTACCACCTGTAATGTTGGATCCCTCGACAAATTTAATCCTACAGTTTTGGTTTCTATGTGCAGTACAAAAGAGCGTGAATTGCTTGAAGAACTTGCTTCTCTAAGTAGTTCAACAGCAGCTAGGCGACAAACTCGTGTCCGAACTCAACCTGCTAGTAAGCAAGATACTTTGCCTTTGTGTGGTTTCTAAATATCAAAGAGTTGAACAGTTGCCTATATCATATATTTGTGGGAGAACATAATGGCTTAAATTATTGGTGAAGTAATAACTTGCAAAAGAAACATCCACTTGCATTCATCTGTAAGAAGAGTTAAAAGAAATATTGTTTTCTCCATACCATATTGAAACTAAAACTTAAGCATAGTGATGAATTTCTCTACATTTTCATGAACGAAGTGTACGCAATCTCATTTATGATATCAGAATAATCGCTGTTAATTGTGGGTGTGAAATGGCTGGGTTATGCAAAGATCATTGCTTTTCTGCTGTAGGTAAAGGTACAGAAACTCAGGTGGAAACTGTTACCGAAGAGACTGAGGAATCAAGAGATCAAAATGACTTGTGGCAGAAGTTAAAAGATCTTGCAGGGTAAGTTTCTTCTCAAATTTAGTCATACGTACTAGAGTTAAGAGCTCCATGTAAATTGGATGACATGTTGCGCTCCTTTAAAATTTCTCCATTGCCATTACTTCTTAAGGTGTCTTTGAAAATCAGTATGCCGTGACTCCTTAAGCCTATCATGGACTTATGTGAACAAAATTATAGGTTACTTTGATTGCTTGTGTAAAGTGAGTGATCTAATGCCTAGTAGTAGGATTATTTGCATGTCAAAGCAAGTAAGTGTTCTGTTTTCCTCATGGATTGACCTCAATTATTCATATTTCTTCTCTAATGTTTCTTTTTCCAACCCTTCTGAAAAAGAATAATGGATTTGCAGGTCTGTTGCAAATGGCGCATTAAAATGGTTGAAAGACAACCTCTAAATTATCCATCTTTAGTAGGGCACCTGGAAAGAAACTAATACGAGAGTTGGAGTTTACCCAGCTACAGACTTCTTTTACCCTTGCAATGTGGTTCATCAAATGACCCACCAAGCAATAGTTGGGTTGATTACTTAGATCAACACTTGTCATCCATGTCCTGAACATAATTCAATGGCATTCTTGTTGAGATTCTTTGAAATTTTCGGTTTTATTTCTACATGTAAATTTTATTACCTGCAGGAAAAGTGAGTACAGTTTTAATTTCTTCAAGTGTACTTTCATTTTTTTCTGGGTTTTGTCACTTATGTAACTCTTGAAGCAAATCTGGTAGCCTAATAGATGAGGATGAAGGCAACATGCATCATTTTTTTGGTTCTCTAAAGTTATTTCTTAAAATTTGACCTCATTGTAACGTTCATAATAAGTCCTTGGCTTCCTGAACGTCCTCGTGTTACACTCTTCATCTAGGTCGATAGGAAAAAAAAAAACTTTTCATAATACGTTCTTGTCAGTGAACACCTGATGCTTTATACAATCTCTGCACCAGGCAAGCCCTTCAACTGTCTGTACAATTCATGAAAGGATATGGAGACTCCAGGGACAATGTGTCAGATTGCTAACTCACGAAACTATTCCCAACTTACTTTGAAAGATACGATTATAGCAACCAATCGGTTAATCACTTTGTTTGATCAAGAGTATAACTGAAACAATGACTGGAGTTAATATCATAAGTAAAGCTAGTGGTAAGTTGGGTCTTGTTACATAAGGAAAAAGGACGCTTCCATACTTTATAAGAGCTGCACCAGCAACAGAACCAAGTCCCAGTTTCCACAAGTAGCTTACATCATCCTGTTCCCAAAAATAGTATGGACCAAGCATCAAAAAGCCTCATAAACACACAGTTTAATGGTAGCAATTGTAAGTTCAAACGCATCAAAAAGGGAAAACAAAGAAGAAAGGAACATGACTACATAGCAACCTAACGTCAAACTGCTTCAAAGTTACATACAGAAATGAACTAACCTGAGACACACCATAAGATTCACTGACGTTTGACCTTTCAACCTCTTCTTCTGGAGGTGAGTTGGAGGCCCTGAGAAGAGAAGAAGACACTTTAAGCCTCGTGGTGGAAGCTGCTGATACCAGATTTGGTGTGCCAAGTTCGAACTTCTCAGAACCCATGAGCCGCTTTCTCGTGGGGTTCAAGTTCAGCCATTGGCCGTGACGGTACGAGGAACAGGCGACTGCAAAGCTGAGCACAGGAGGTCCGGTCGCCACAGATGTTTGAGACATTATCTGTTTGACGAGACTTTTCCCTTGTTGTCTGAAGGAGGACACTTAAAACAGACATTTAAGTTACTTTAACCTTAAGATAATAGTTATAGGAAAAAGGGAAAATAATCCAACTTAGTAATATTACTTTAACCTTAAGATAAAAGTTATAGGAAAAAGGGCAAATAATCCAACTTAGTAATAAGGGTGCTTCTTATTTAAGTGAGATCGCTAGTTTAAACTTTTTTTCTGTATACAGTTTGGTTTGGATGGGCCTGCACCATTTAAGTTTTGTCTCCTTTTGTTAGGTTGTCTACGCGGATCTCGTCGCTCGAATATGTGACCTCAAGATTTTGTTAGGTGCAAGACCCACCCCTCTAACCACTTGAGCGATAACTTAGTGGTTAGAAGTGTGGGTCATGCACCCAACAAAATCCTGAAGTCACAGGTTCGAGCGACGAGATCTGCGTAGACAATTTAGCCAAAGGGGACAAAACCTAAATGGTGCGGGCCCACCTAAATCACAGTTGTTTAAAATTTAGAACTAAAATTTTGCCTTCTATAAAAAATTTATTCGGTTCGAATGGAGATTAGTACCTGTGTGAATAACTTGAATGTGCCTTTTTATGATTGGTACTCCTTTAGAAAATCTAGCTGGACACAAAAAAAGACGAGATCTTTAGGATTTTATAGTTATATATATATGTATATATATATTATTTTATATTTTTAAAAATAATTTAAAGCTATTTCTGTTAAAGATGATTTCAGCAAATAAAAGTCTTTTTTTTGTTATTATTATGACAATTAAAAAATAAAGAACCGATCCTAAATGTAAAACTCAGAAGAAGACCACTTTTCACATGTTCGTTTGTATCTCAAAGCGAAGTCTACCGAAATACAGTTAATCTCAACCTACTTTGTTCCAATCCAAACCTCAAATCTCAGAATCGAAACCCTAAAATTGGGCGAAGGGGGGCGAAGAAGAATCGGAGAAGATGGTGTTGGCACAGCTCGGCGGGAGTATCTCCCGGGCAATTCAGCAGATGAGCAATGCGACCGTCATCGACGAGAAGGTCCTCAACGACTGCCTTAACGAGATCACTCGCGCTCTTCTCCAAGCCGATGTTCAGTTCAAGCTTGTCCGTGACATGCAAACCAATATCAAGAAGATCGTCAATCTCGACGACCTCGCCGCCGGCCACAACAAGCGCAAGATCATCCAGCAAGTAAAAGTTCTTTACTTCTTTTGTGGGTTCGTGAAGTTGACTCGAAACAGTTGTATTGATTTATGGGTTTGTGTGTTCTAGGCGATATTTAATGAGTTATGCAAAATGTTGGATCCTGGAAAGCCTTCTTTTACTCCGAAGAAAGGAAAAACCAGTGTCGTCATGTTTGTTGGTCTACAAGGTGCGTCTAATTTGTGCAAGCTTAAACCTTAGGTTTACTTTTTCAATGATATGAAATGCTTTGCAATGGATCATTTTGCTCTAGCATGATAACAGACCAATATGCGGAAATGCTTTTACAATCAGTGTCCTTGAGGACGTGATCTGGGATGCTTCTCTGCTTGTGAAATTTCAGGGTCTGGCAAAACCACAACATGCACAAAATATGCACATTATCATCAAAGAAAAGGTTGGAAGCCTGCTTTAGTATGTGCAGACACATTCCGAGCTGGTGCGTTTGATCAGCTGAAACAGAATGCCACTAAAGCTAAAATTCCTTTTTATGGAAGGTAGTTTCCTGAATCAACTTTTTGTTCTATTTAGATAGGGATGTTATCCAGGCGTTCAGGAACTTTTGAATAAATGATTGAGGATTAGTTCATTAGAACAATATACAAACATTTATCAGTGTGTACTTCGTTGAATCACATAGTTGTTTTGCTTATTTCGTTGAATAACATAGTTGTTTTGCTTCTTTTTTTTTTTTTTCCTGCAGCTACATGGAGTCCGATCCTGTTAAAATTGCAGTCGAAGGTGTGGAAAGATTCAAGAAGGAAAACTGTGATCTTATCATTGTTGATACCAGTGGGCGACATAAACAGGAAGCTGCTCTTTTTGAGGAGATGCGCCAAGTTTCTGAAGCAACGGTACTTCTGGCCTTGCATCTTTTTGTAATATCCTAATCGATTGGATTTGAGTTCCAAAAACTTACTCACCTTTCTTTCTCTTTTCCATTTGTGTATGCCCAGAAACCAGATCTTGTTATCTTCGTCATGGATAGCAGCATTGGTCAAGCAGCATTTGATCAAGCTCAAGCATTTAAACAAAGTGTTTCAGTTGGAGCAGTGATTGTTACGAAAATGGATGGCCATGCAAAGGGTGGTGGTGCTCTTAGTGCGTGAGTATTGCAGTAAATTATAGTGTTCTTTGGCTCAGATTAATTGTCTTTTTTCTGACACTAATCTTGTGCATTTTGCCAAATTATTTTGAAAATTCTGGAATATGCAGTTTATTGGAAAACTAGTTTCTGACTATCTTTCAGTTATGATACATCTCATTTCTGTTCTTTTTTCCTTTTGAGCATATTTTCTTTATGAATCTTATAGTTCTCTCTTTTTTCTTTCTTTTGAAGCTATTTATTCAGTGGGGAAAGATAGCATTGTCTTTTTTTGTTGTTCAAATTGGATTTTGAGAATTAAATTGCTTTTTTTTATTTGACTCTTGAAATTCAAGACTGATTATGAGGTTTGCTCCCATGTGCAGTGTTGCAGCAACAAAAAGTCCTGTAATTTTTATGGGTACAGGAGAACATATGGATGAATTTGAAGTCTTTGATGTCAAACCTTTTGTTAGTCGCCTTTTAGGTATTTCACTTTCTTTTTTTAGTCTTTTAACTTTTTGCTTGATAATGTTCCTATGGCCTCTAATCGTGAAATTTTGTTTTTGAACTAGGCATGGGTGATTGGTCAGGATTTATGGACAAAATTCACGATGTTGTTCCAATGGATCAACAGCCTGAACTTCTACAAAAACTCACAGAAGGGACTTTCACCTTGAGGATAATGTACGATCAATTTCAGAACATACTTAATATGGGACCTATCGGCCAGGTTTTTATCCTTTTTTTGGGTTAAGTGCGTCTTTAAATTGTGCCATGTTTACTACCTATGATGCTCTTTGTGATGAGTGTGTGAGAGTTGTTATGGATTTTCTTGGCTATTCACTCATTTCCCTGTTTAGCTTAATTTTCTATAACATTTGATAACAATTGCTGAACATTGATCACTGTCCTTTGTAGATGTTTCAAATGCTTCCAGGATTTAGTGCAGAATTAATGCCCAAAGGTCATGAAAAGGAAAGTCAGGCAAAGCTGAAGCGCTACATGACTATAATGGATTCAATGACAGCTGAAGGTAAGTGAATGCTTCATGTACTATACGAGTGACTGTATTCTTGTCAACTAAATGTTGTCAAGACATGCACAAACTTCTGTTTCTAATGATTGACTAGTTGTATGTTACAGAGTTAGATAGCACAAATCCAAAGCTTATGAATGCATCTCGAATCATGAGGATTGCACGAGGTTCTGGTCGTCAAGTTAGGGATGTAGAGGAAATGTTAGAGGAGTACAAACGCCTTGCTAAAGTCTGGAGCAAAATGAAAGGGCTTAAGATTCCTAAAAAGGGTGAGATGAGTGCATTGTCCAGGAATATGAATGCACAGCAAATGAGTAGAGCCCTTCCTCCATCAATGCTGAAGCAGATTGGCGGAATTGGTGGCTTGCAAAACTTGATGAAGCAAATGGGTTCTACCAAAGACATGATGGGAATGTTTGGAGGTGGGGAAAAGTAGTTTGCAGACCTATTTGACGCGGCTAATTGTTCTCCCAGATGTCCTAGGGATGTATGTCTCATGTATAATCTTTTTGCCTTTGGAAGTTCTGCTGTCCGGCAACTTATTCAGGTAGCACTTTTGAGGCATTTTGTGAGTATTTAGTTGGTAAAAGCTAAATTCCGTAGAAATGTTTTTAAGAATTGGAGTTTCAGGTGCTCAGGAATCTTCTGGTTTTGTTAGTGGTGCTTTGATTTTCTTTTACAAAGGTTGTAAGTAGAATTTTAACATTGAAAATTTTGCAATTCTGATAACTACTTTTGCCTTGCTTTTTGCATCCCCAACATTTTCATAAATATCGTACCTTACGTCATTGAGTTAGAACGTAAGATCTGATTGTTCATTAGAGAGAACATTTGGCAAGTCCCTATATGTCGACAACTTTGTTGACTTGCCGAGAGACAATGAACAAAAGTTGTAGTGTCCAAGTGTAAGTTCAACTCAGAAATTCTTCTAAAAGAATTTTGTTCTTGAAGAGAAATAATAAAAAGAAACTAATGCAATGGAGTACATTTTTTTTCTGGCATCGATGGCTTTCAACTAGTTTATCGACTGAACAAATCACATGACTTATAGCAAGAATCTCATCAAGAAATTACAAGTATACTGAAATCACGAAGATTAGAATAGAAAAGATGTCATAATTCTTGCTAAAAAAAAAAGGGAATCATTGCAATCACAAGAAGTTCAGGTAAAAAGACAGTTTCAAAATTTCTTTATTTACTTGATAATGACCAGAATTTGTTGAATATAGTTTTTTTTTTTTAAGACTGACACTGCCTCTTCTAAGATGCTACTGGATAGTTTATGTTGATCTTGAAGTCAACATCACTGAAATAAGACACTTCTTGTCACTTTAAGCAGATATTAAAAATGAAGAGGAAGGATATGACAAAAGGTTTACTTCTTAATCAAACCAATTCCCATTCTCCAACTTTATTGGCACTTCTCCGGTTTATTGTTTGAGCATGGAAATACCTGCTACTTTTGTCCCGATGCACTATCCAGTTGAAACATATTTACTTCCAAAAACTGTCTTATTCTCTGACACGAACACTTCAGTTAATGCCTCTATCGCAACATAAAAGTTTTTTGAAGTTGTTATTCCATGACTTCTTTAAGATCTTCATTCGATAACCAACATGCTTGAAATTTTAAATGACCTAGCTTTTAAACTTCTGGTGTATACACGGCAATGGATATATATAGTTCTGAGTTGAAAACAAAACCCTGTTGTTATAAACAATGAGGCAAGTATAGAAGCCTAAATTGTCTAGCATTTTGTCAAAATAAAGGCATAGAATCACATGAACAAGGCTCCTTTAGTTAGAACTCGAAGGTAAATTTAAAACTATGTTCGCTTCATTAAGAAAATGATATACAAATCAAATTCAAATTGACCAACATACGTGAGAAGAAAAAAACATCATCAGTTGGCCATAAGATATAGACCACATATAAAATATGCACGCCTAATACTATTCAAACGAAGATGCATACAGTTATTGCAACATCAAACATAAAGTACGTTTATTGGCACGAGGTCTGTGAAACCATATAAGCCAAAAATATTAGTGTGGATCATATACAAGCTGTAATAATTACCTCAGCAAGGAGATCAATTTGGTTGTCGCATATAGTCAAGAGATCTATGGAATTAGATGGTGATGAAGTTTTTACAACCATTTATTTCCCATTGTTGTAAAAGAGGTATATGCTCGGTTAACTGGTAAAAGAGTTTTGTCTCTCTCCCATCATCAGTGGGAAACTTCACACCATCAGTGTTGCATTCTGGACAATTGTAGTTCAGGTTTAATGCGTCCGAAAATAAGTACTCAAGTACTTCGAAATTCAATGATAGTCCCAAATTCTTGCCAAAATGCCTTTTGATCTGACTGCCTGTGACCTCCAAACGGTGCTGCAATTGGTCGCAATGACATTGACTATACAAAGGAGAAACCCACAGACTTAGTTCATTAATCTGTCCATTGTCCTGTTGATAGCCTGCTTAAGGGTAAGATTTCTATTAATGAGTGAATAAGAGTGTTAAGGTTAGACTAATATTGGTCCTGGCTCTAAAGTGATGCTTTTGCATTAAGTTAGTCAAATTTGAAGAGGAAGAAGAACAAATAAGAACACAAAAGGATGGTGACACCAAGTTTCAGGTACACATGTTTTCCAGGACAGGGGGAGCATATGTTGAAGTTTGTGGAAGTGAAAGTTCATATACAGAGAAAAAGAAAAAGAAAAAGAAGACACATTGATGTCCATGTCTAACCTCGTACTAGCCAGCATTTACCTTGCGTAGATGAAACCCCTTTCACAGCACCTGAAATAGAATGATTGGTGAGGTGAAAACAAACTCCATTGTGATAATTAAAGAGACAAGTCTAGAAGCCTACAATCTCTACCACTTAAGCCAAATAAAGGCATATAATCACAAGATCAAGGTTCCATTAGGAGGTAGAAGTATTTAAACCAATGTTCTCAGACTTCAATGGTGTGAAAAATAACAAACTGGATTCAACTTAACCAACATAAATGAGAGGAAACAATATCATCAACTGATCATAGCATACAATCCACATGCAAAGTACGCAAGACTAATGGTGTAAATTAAAGTATGCAAGACTAATGGCGAAAATTAAGGAACAAAAACCAGTTGTAGCCTATAAGAGGATACCAATAAAGTGGTTGCAACAAGAAATCACGAAGTTGAGGTATGCAAGACTCATACTGCAAATTAAAGGAACAAATGTAGGTTGTAGTCTATAAGAGGATACTGATACAGTGGTTGCATCAAGAGATCTCGACGATGAGTAAAAGACATCGTGCTGATTAAGTAACCAACTTTTATGTCCCCACAAGAATCAGCTTATGATTTCATGAGAAAGCCTATCCACAAGTATGTTGACAGTTGTTTTATCCATAGAGAAGCCCTGATTAACAATTTCTTGTAGGAGTTGCACTGCACGGACCGAATTGCCATGCTGAAGAACCCCTGGATCATTATACTATAAGACAAAACATTTCGCTTGATACCCTTTTCCTCCATTTTGCTAAACAACTTATAAGCTTCACCTACCAAGTCTCTGTTGCAAAATCCGTTTATCACGACATTATATGCCCAAACATTGGGAAACAACCACTTAATAAACAAACTAGAAAATAATCTAACGGCAACCTTTAACATCCCAGCAGAGAAAAAACGACCAATTAGGATATTGTACACCACAATATCAGGTTCCAATCTCCTGTCTTACATTGTTTTAACTATTTTCATTGCATCAACAAGTTTATCATGTTTGAATAATCCATCTAATAATGTTGAGTATGTTACCAAAGTCTGTTGTTGGCTATGTGAACCCATTTTGTTCAATAGTATGTTTGCAGCTTGAAGCCTTCCTACTTGGTACAAACCTCCAATGAGAGAGTTATAAGTGACAGTATCAGGTTCCAGTCCCTTATGAGACATTTCAACAAGGAGTGCATTTGCCTTATTGATTTTTCTACTCTTGCAATATCCTTTGATCAATATGTTATAACTATGAACATTAGGTTTTAAACCGGTCTCAACCAAGGTATAAAATACCCTTTCAGCCTTACCTGTTTGTCGATGTAGACAATAAACATCCATCAATGTGTTATAAGTGAAAACAGTAGGCTTAATGCCACTATTAATCATTTTCCTGAACACTCGTTCGGCCTCTGAAAACAAACCCTCTTTACAAAGCGTATCAACCAGAATAGTATATGTGACCACATATGGCATTATATTTCTAGAAACCGTTTCGTTTAAAAGTTTTGTAACTTCTTCTAACAAGAACAAATTGCAAAACCCATGAACTAAGGAGCTATACGTAAACAAGCTGGTTGTATGCCTTTATCCAACATTTCAGAAAAGAGATCACGGGCCTCTTTTACCAACCTATCTTTACAAAGACTATCAATGATTGTGCTATAAATCACCACATCAGGCTTATCCATCTGCCTCATTACTCTGATAGCAGAACTAGTTTTTCCCACCTTACACAGACCTTTAACAAGGATACTATATGTGATTAAATTATGTGAATACCCAATGTTTTGCACCTTCAAAAACAAGCTTAATGCTTGTGCGGTTTCATCTTGTAGAATTAGCCCATTCATAAGAGTACTAAACGTGGTAGGGCATGGCTCATAGCCAAATCTCAACATCTTCCCAAAAACAGAGAAACTCAAATCCACCCGACCCAATCGGCAGAAAGCCAGAAACAGTTGATCAGCACATTGAGAATATAATTATTAGGTGCAATTCCTAATTCTTGCAATTGTTTATACAAACAAACGATAGCCCAATAATGCTTCGACCTTGCCATTCCACGAAAAAGAGGAGAAAAATTGTTAATGGAAGGAAAGGGTCGCGTTTGGACCAAGCTATTAAACAAACACACAGCTTCATTTACATTA
>JAOTIZ010000005.1:5794287-5807098 GCA_027123425.1 Erythroxylum panamense
AGATTGTGTATGGATAACACTGAATATATTCAAACTTGATCGTGCTCTATCTAATCTGATTATATTTGTGGACCTGGGCCATGACTTGAGTTGGGCTGACGATGGTTTGAGATTCATCTCTAATATGGCCCCTCAAGCTGGTAGTCGATGTCGAATACCTAGCTTGATTTTCTGTCGGAGAAAAGGTTGTCGGGAGAGCGGTTTGGTGAGGCAATCGGCCGTCTGATCAGCAGCGGAGACATGGGAGACACGAAGATCACCAGCTTGTACCAGATCCCGGATGAAATGGAAGTCGATCGCAACATGTTTCATCCGAGAGTGGAAGATCGGATTGGAACTTAGTTGGGTAGCGCCGATGTTGTCGCAGTAGATCACCGGAGTGGGCAGCAAGCCGATTCGTAGTTCAGCTAGAAGATTTCGTATCCAAGTTAACTCAACGGCCGTGTTGGCGACAGCTTTGTATTCGGCTTCCGTGGATGACCTAGCCACAGATCGCTGCTTCTTGGAGCTCCAGGAGACTGGGTTGTGGCCGAGAAAGATGATAAACGCACCAGTGGAGCGATAGGAGTCCTTGTCTCCCCCCCAATCAGCGTCAGAAAATGCGTGAAGGTGGTAAGTGAGTTTATCAGGATTCAAAGGGAAGCTTCGGAAGAGCTGAATACCCTCATCAACAGTGCCTGCGAGATACCTGAGGAGTCTTTTGACAGCCTGCCAGTGTTCAGTAGTGAGGCAGTGATTAAATTGAGATAATTTATTCACAGGAAAGGCGATATCTGGTCTGGTAAGTAACAAATACTGTAGACTTCCAATGATTTTTCGATAGTCACTTGCATCTGTCAATTTTGTGCCTGAGTTTAGAGTCAGAGTCGGGTGGGTCGCCATAGGTGTGAGAACTGGTTTTGCTTCATGCATTTTGGTGTCAAATAGTAAGTCAGTAATGTACTTTCTTTGAGACAGTAAGATGCCTTTGTTGTTTCGGATAACCTCAATGCCAAGGAAATAAGATAAGCTGCCTAAATCCTTGATGGAGAACTTGTCAGCTAAAAGACTGATATAGTGATTAAGAATAGTCGAGTTATCACCTGTGACAATGATATCATCCACATAGACAATAAGTATAACCATACCATGAGGTGTGTGTTTGTGGAAGAGAGAAGTGTCTGAGTGTGAATTGATGAATCCAGACTGAAGTAAAAACCGTTTGAGTGCTTGGTACCAAGCTCGTGGGGCTTGTTTGAGACCATAGATAGCTTTCTTTAGTCTGCATACATGATGTGGTTTGTCTGAATCAATGAAGCCCTTAGGCTGTGCCATGAATACTGTATCTGTGAGAGGACCTTGTAAAAATGCATTATTCACATCTAGCTGACGTAAGTCCCATCCCTGTGAGACTGCTATGCTGAGAATGAGTCTAATGGTTGTTGGTTTAACAACAGGACTGAAGGTTTCAGCATAGTCAATGCCAGGACGTTGATGAAAGCCTTTGGCAACAAGGCGAGCTTTGTACTTGTCAATTGACCCATCCGAGAGGCGCTTGATGCGGAATATCCATTTACAGCCAACAAGATTCTGTGTGACCGCAGGTGGAACTAGCTCCCAGGTACCATTCTTGACTAAGGCATTGAATTCTTCTTAGCAAGCTTTACGCCAATTACAATCCTTTAGAGCTTGTGATATACATGTCGGTTCAAAGTCTGCAGTACCTTGTAATTTGGCTGTGAGACTAAGCTTTTGAATGGGCTTGCGGATGTTGTTTTTTGCTCTAGTAATCATTGGATGAGTGGAGACAGGAGGGGCAGGATGCACTTGAGGTGTCCCAACATCTTCTCTTGACAAGGAACTAGCAACAGGGAGGTCCATATTCTCAGGGGCAGCACTAGGACAAGGTGAGGATTCGGTAGAGGAAGAAGAAGGGAATGATGGAAGATGCAGTGGAGTTGGAAGCCAAGTAACAGTAGGGTCAGGGGAATGTGGACTTGGAGCTTGAAATGATGTGGCGAAGGGAAAAACTGATTCCACAAATTTGACATGACGAGATGTGTAAAGGCGAGATGTGATGGGATCAAGACAAAGGTAGCTACTCTGAGAAGGTGAGTATCCTACAAACACACACGGTTTTGATTTGGAGTCTAGTTTGTTAGAGGAGTAGGGTTTTAACCAAGGATAACATAGGCAACCAAAGATTCGAAGTTTAGAATAGTTGGGATGTGTTTGAAAGAGACAGTAGTAAGGGGTAGACATTTGAAGAATGGCAGTAGGCATACGATTAATGAGATAGACTGCTGTGGAAAAAGCTTGTGGCCAATAGGATGAAGGCATGGATGCATGACTTAGGAGAGTTAGACCAGTCTCAACAATGTGTCTATGTTTTCGTTCGGCAATGCCATTGTGTTCGGGTGTATGGGGTGGTGTGGTTCGGAATGAAATACCATTTTTTGATAGGAAGTCCGTGAGAGCAATAAATTCTCCCCCATTATCAGTGTAGAGAGTCTTAATAGAAGTATCAAAGAATTTTTCTACAATAGCTTTGAACCGACTAAAAACATCATGGACATCAGATTTTTTTTGTAAAGGATAGAACCAAGTGTATTTAGTGTGATGATCAACAAAAATAACATAGTATTTGCAGCTGTCAGTGGAATATATAGGAGAAGTCCAGACATCCGAAAAGAGAACTTCTAGTGGCTTAGTAGACACAAGAGTGGATTTAGAAAAAGGTAATTTGTGACTCTTATTTATCAAGCATGCATTACAATGAGTATGGGATGAATGAAGTCTATTATTGAGCTGAATGTTATGCTGAGACAAAATGTGAGTAGCAATTGGTTTTGCAGGATGTCCTAGTCTAGAGTGCCAATCAGGAAAGGTTGCAAGAGTTGTAGAAAGAGCAAGCTTGGAAGAGGATGATGCTGGCCATTCATAGAGTCCATTGTGCTGTGTACCCTTAAGAAGAGGTGTCCCTGTTGTCAGATCCTTCACAAGAAAAGAGAAAGGTGAGAAAGTAATAGAAACATTGTTGGAAATACAGAATTGATAAACTGAAATTAAGTTTTGTTTCATTGCAGGCACACATAAGACTTTATCAAGGCTGAATGTTTTATGAGCAGCATGTATGGTACCACTGCCTTTATGGCTGATATGAAGGGCAGATCCATCACCAATCATGATATCCTCCGTGCCGGTATATGGAGTATGCATAGCAAGATTTTGTAAATCAGTTGTGACATGGTCAGAGGCCCCAGAATCAAGAATCCATGGGTCTTGATTGGAGGCACCAGCAAAGTTGGCTCTTGGACCAGCAGGAACTATACGAAAAGAAGGACAACGTTTGGCACTGTGGCCCTGAACACCGCAGATCTGACACTTACCCAGATATGGTCGTGGTGAGTATGAAGAGTTGGATGAGTTCCAACTATTAGTGCTATCATAAGTGGGGTGAGGTGGTGACTGCATTTGGCCATGGCATGATCTAGAATTGACCTGATTGTGGTGCTGAAAAGGTTGGTGAGGAGTGTGTTGAGACTGCTGTTGGCGCCATCTGGGTGTGTTCTGATTATGATGAGTGGAGTGTTGCTTTTTACCTCCTGACTTGTTTGTGTAGTTTGCTGTTGCAGGAAAGTGAGTTGGGGCAAGGACAGGAAGATCAACTTCAGCAGTGATAAGTTTCTCATGTAACTCATCAAAGGAGATAGGTGTATCTCTAGCATTGATGGTGCGAATGACATCACTATATTCTTCACCTAATCCATCAAGAACTTTGTCAGTGATGTCTTCAGCATCCATTGGAGCATTCAGAAAGATAAGTTCATCTGTTTTGGTTTTGATGGCCTGCATATATTCAGTGATAGATAGCTGCCCTTTGGTAAGTTTCTTGAGCTGAGTTTTGACTTGTTTTTGTTTGCCTCTTGATGCTTGTGCATAGGTTTTGGCTAGAATATCCCAAGCTTCTTTGGAAGTATGGGCAGTAGCAATGAAGGGGATGATAGTTGGTGATAAAGCACCAATAATGGCATTCAGGATTAGTTGATCTTGGCGGATCCACTGTTGATAGTTTGGGTTTGGAATGGATATGTCATTGGTTGTTATGGTAGCTGGAGGACAACTCTTGGTGCCATCTATATAACCTTGCAAATCATATCCTATAAAAAGACTATTGAATTGCATTCTCCAGGTAAGGTAATTGGTAGAGGTAAGTTTCAATGGAGCTTGAGCAGCTGGATTGATAGTGATGATCTGAGAGATTTCAGCAGAGGTAGGATTGATGATTGAAGCCATTGGGTTGGATAAAGAAAAAGGGACGTTAGTCGGTGGCTCTGATACCATATAATAGGTAGAGTTGTATTGGAGAAATGAATATATTATTCATGTTACACATATCAGTTTATATACATGTACAATAGAATATTTGAATATTCAAAAGTAATGCTATCTAATCCTATATACAGAAGATTGTGTATGGATAACACTGAATATATTCAAACTTGATCGTGCTCTATCTAATCTGATTATATTTGTGGACCTGGACCATGACTTGAGTTGGGCTGACGATGGTTTGAGATTCATCTCTAATAGATGCACCACTTCAGCAAAGTTATTTATTCAGCAAAGTATAAGAGCGTACTGCGGTGTTTAAGTACTATACTACGTTCTACTATTATTAACACCCAACAACGTTCTCAAATTTGTAGTAATTAGCATCCAACTTTAGTTTCGGAGTGTTATTATCTTGTATTTTACTTTGTTTGATATGTACTTACAATTTGTGATAACAGTTTAAGACGAAATTGAAATGAGTCTCCAATAATCTATTTACTTTTATATAACTTGTCCCACAAGAGTTAATTAATAATCCTACAAGAGTCTCCTTAGTATTTTAAATTGTCTTAGATCCATCTTTAATTGGTATGTCAAAATTGAGATGCTTGGAAATTAGTCCCCGATTATCTTGTCTTAAAAAAGAAAAAGGAACACAACGAAAAGAAGACTAATTTAGAGATGAATTGTGAAATTTTATGTATAAAAATCGGAGTTTCTCTTATATTCTATTTTTTTTCATTGGTCTGTCTCTGTTGGTCGATGCACATTACAACAAAGTAGACATTTTGTGATGGAAAACACTCATACTCCATCAACCTCGCTCGAATTTGCCAGAAAACAAACAAAAACATAAGCTAGATGAATAACAGAAGAAAAGATGAAGTATCTGAAATATCATCGAAGGAGACAACCAAAGCTCTCGAAGGTTTTAAGTTTCAGACACAAATGACCTAGACAAAGACACCCCCACGTGACAACAAACACAAACATCATCTGCTGAAGTCAATACGTTGTCGTGGTGCCTACAAGATGAAGCAAGTTAAAACGCAGCAGAAAGAACATGATACGCAGATCAGAGGCAGAAGCTTTAATGACTCACGTGATATGCACATGCCAATGGTCTGACTCATTCAAGTCTTCACCGAAGGACACCTTCTTCAAATATAAAAAGAAAGCATCAAACAAGAGAGCAAGACATATAGAAATCTTCTGTAATTCTTCATTGTATTCAATATCTAAAAGCAAGATCAAGACTGAAAGATAAGGGTTTTTGGAATGTGCTAGGATACTTACAGTGAGTATTAGGAGAGTTTTGAGACTCTTGCAAGTGATTTAAATATCACTCAAATTTTGTAAAATCATTTTCTTTCCTTTTCTTTCTTCGCACTAGTGAAAATTCTTACCATTATCAAGTGGAAACCTTGGATGTAAATAGGGTATCACTATCGAACCAAGTAAAATACTAATCTTCATATTTTCTGCATTTTCATTTCTGCAAAGATCACAGAATTTTTCAATTTCTTACGTTCAAAGATAAACAGTAAAGCAGTAAAAACCCAGCACATTTACTTACCTTTTCTTGTGTAACATTCGCAAAATCATTGGCAAAAGTTATCTTGAGATGATTTTTCAAATCATCGTTAAAACTAAGCTTTTAGCGACTAACTAAAAAATTGTCACAAAAAGAACAACATTTCGTGACGAATGAAAAAATCATCCCCAAATGGTGAACAACTAGTGACGATTATCGAAAGTTGTCATAAGATGATCCACAATGGGTGATGATTTCATAAATTTGTCGGTAAATGAACTTTTGGTGACATTTTTTAAAAATCTCACCATAATTTGTTAAACATTTAGGAACCAATGTTCGAATCATCAATAAAAGATTCACAGTTGGCGACGATTATATAAAATCGTCACTAAAAAGATGTTTGGCTTTTTGCTACGTTTATGACATTATTGCTAAAAGTGACCATTTAGTGATAATATTTAAAAGTGTCACCAAAAGATCAACATTTGGTGACAAATTTTAAAATCTTCACCAAATGCACATTCAATGACAATTTCTAAAAATCGTCACTAAATGGTCTATATTTTAATTTGCAACATATTTAGTGACCATTTGCTTAAATCATCACCAAAAGGTTATCTTTTTCTAAAATTGTTAAACTAATATTTTTATAATCTATCATATTTAAGATATGTTTTATAGGAGATTTGTTTTAAATATTTAAAAAACACAAATAATATAATTTTAAGTGTTAAACAATAGTATTAATTAGTCATTAATATTTATTAACATTGCAAAAATTAGTTATAAAAAATTTAAATAATTATGTATAGAGTGGTACGAATTTTATATTAAATATTAAACTTCTGAATTGACAATTAATCATGGCGGTTTTAACGTTCTAGTACTTTTAGTAGAGCCCATGATAAAGCTGCAGCCTGTAATTAAGTGCAATGGCAAAGAAGTCATGAGTCTCATGACCATTTTCAATCCCAGCTGTTACGAAAACGAGCTCAATTCTAATGATAGGTGATCGAAATGCATACAAAATTGTTTCTGATCAAATTATTCAATCATGAATCTTATCCTTTTAGAATGTGGACATGTGTTCGGGATCTGCAGGTAATACCACAGATCATAATCTGGATTTGAGATGGTGGGCCAAATGCTGCCATGGATCATCATCCAGCTTCACTGCTGTCTCAGGCTGATTGGAGAAACTGGGGTCCCAAGGTAAAACCACAGAACTTTTATGCATTTCAATATAATCATGCTTGATGATTTGATAATGTCTTGGTGGATTAATCTGTTACCTGGACAACTTAATCTCAATAAAAATGAGGGGTCACAGAAGAAAAGGTTGCAACAAGACTGAAATGCTGCTGCTTCTTAGTCAAACTCATTTTCAATATCCAGCCTCGATCAATTACAGTGAAATGCAAATATATGGATAACCAAAAAGAAATAATGATAACCAAATGGTCGTGTTCCTCCACAGCACATCAACCCATCAAATTATCACGTATGTGTACTGATAACCATCACTTTAATCAATCTTGGTGGCATCATAATAAGTAAAAACTATTCAACTAAAAACCACTAATTTAATGGCTGTAGATTCATTTTCAAAGCAGCAGCAGCAGTGGAAGCAGAATTAGTAAAGATCTTACTCTTTCCCAAGCGGATCATTGCCAGTAGCAGAAACAATTGCAGTTCCGTCCTCATGTTTTTGCAAATGCTGCAGCGTCATCAGGATTCCCCCCGTAGATTAGGACTCCACAAAACTGTCCGCAGAACAAAGGGTCGTCCCATATCTCTTGAGACCTTAACCTGATGTATAAAAAGTAGCTATCGGAAACTTGATCTTTGGTTAGCTCATACTCACTTTCAAATGCTACAAACACAACCTATTGGACTTTTCCTCCTCAAGCCGTCTAAATAAATGCAAAGGGATCAAAAAATCGAACAACCAGAGATGATGAACGAATAAAAAGAAAGGAGTGTATTACATGAAATTTATATATTTTTTATTTTTTAAACCTTTGTTACATGTGTATGTCATCTATGTTTAATTTTTGATTGGAGAGTTAACAGGAATAGTGACTCAGAATTCATTTTCAACATTTCTAAAATATTATAATCTATGTTTTATATGTTAAATATTAGTATTTAAATTTAATCGCGGTCAAAATTTTAAGCTCTAATTTGACTATTTTACATTTTTTACATTGATATAAGAGTTATAAGTTCACTTGTTTAAAGACAAATTTCATATTTAAGTTTATTTTTTAATCCTTGGTTTAAGTTTTATGAATGTGGCATTTTATATCCACACAAATGATTTAAAATATAAAAAACTGTTATATCTAAAAATTAACATCTTTATTATGATAACAATAAATACTTGAGCATACTGTTAATTGACAACAAGTGCATATCACACCGAAATACAAGATAATAATAGCAGGAGAACAACCAATTTTCACGGCTGCACTCTAGAAATAAAGTTGAGGATATTGCCATAGACAAAGGACACAGACGTAGACATGTATCACAATTCTGGGATAATCTAAGAACGACTTGAACTCCCAACTTGCTCTTTACAGTAAGAAAATAGCCCAACTGAGTATTTTTCTTTGTTCCCATGCATCTTCACTCCATGCTCTTGATGACGTATTTTGCCTTCGCTCCAATCCTGCTCAAGTAAAGAAACAGCAGAAAACTTAGAAATAGTTACCTAATCTTATGTACATCTATGGATATATATATATGATTAGATACCCTTCTTTTGAGTATTTGAACCAGATTTTGATGATTATTGTGATAAACGAACACAAAGTATATTTTTCACCAAACTTTTAGTAATAACTTGAGCCATATATAAAACATATTGGTACGTGCACACTTGGGGAAAAGAATAAGGAACTAGGTAGGCACCTTAAGTGGCTTGCCAGCCATGATAAGGAACTTTGATGGCTTAACATGAATTTTAAAACATTGGCCATCATACTTCATATCCAAGTTATTAACCTCGTTTAGGTCTAGCACAGCAAGAAACTCGATACGATTTGCATTGTCAGAACAACCCAATGTGACTTCTTCTCTGTTCTTCATCATTCGAAATATGTAACCAGTCGATTCCTTAGGTAATTTACAGTGCTCAAGCACCATCTTCCTCACTGTTTTCTCCAACACTTCTGCTGTTCTTGTGTATCCTAGAATTTTTTCACTAAATATCCATAACCAACAAATAAAAGGGAAAATGTATCAGTTTGTCATTGTAATCAAGCAACAAGGTCAGATAGTATAAGCCACTGCTAGGATACCGCAAAATTATAATCAT
Source organism: Erythroxylum panamense (assembly GCA_027123425.1). Classification (NCBI taxonomy): domain Eukaryota; kingdom Viridiplantae; phylum Streptophyta; class Magnoliopsida; order Malpighiales; family Erythroxylaceae; genus Erythroxylum; species Erythroxylum panamense. The sequence continues at coordinate 5,803,461 of JAOTIZ010000005.1, forward strand.
GTTTAAAAATAATTAATACCTCATTTTATTGTTTCCCTTGGGCACCATTCTAATGAATTTTTCAGAGCCACTGTCGCCTGTGGCCTCAAGAATGTCAATGCTTTCATTTTCTGGTTTACCAGAATTGGTCTTATCAAGACAATCGAATATCTCTTTTGACGCTTTGAACAACGTGTCGCGACTCCCTTTGAGGTCTCCACAGTCTGCCATGAAATAGCCATCTTTCTCAAGTGCAGGAATCACCTGTTTATCACGAATGCTAGCCCAAGTTTCAGGCTTCACATTAGGCTTGAAAACATCCTCAGGAAACTCTATGACTAGAGGTGATGAAGTCATGGTTTCTTGATAGTAAAGTGAGTTCTTGTCTATATATTGCCACTTATCAGCGAAGAAGAAGGTAGATAGTAGCGGCCTATATATAATGTTCAATGGAAGACCGTGAATTCCTGATATAAAGTAATCAACCTTTTCTTAATGTAGATTTTATACATAAAAAACAGTTTTGTAAGAACTTATTATCGTATTTGATTTAAAGTAGGCTTTAATTTAACTAGAGAAAAGATTATTAAGTTTCTTAATAAATAATATTAAATTTTGTAATTATTTATTAATGGACTTGTTCTGTAACCAAAAAAAATACTATGCTAAAATTATTATATATATTATCAATTAAGATTACAAAAGTTTGACTATACAAAAATAAAATTTTCAGATATATTTAAGTAATTAATTTAAGTATCATAGTCCTAATTAAATTATCAAAAAGTTACCATAATGTAAAAGAAACAAATAAAAAATATGTATAATCAAAAGTTATTCCTAAATCTCTATCACTTAACAAACCCACCATGATAAATTAACCCATGCAATTATTCATAAGTGTCTCACCATGATAGGGAAAGTTGAAGGCTTAAAAATGGCAAGCCTCAAATTTTAGACTTATTTATGAAAATTAAATTTGTGGTAAGAAACGCAATTTATACTCTACAACAATTGATAAAAATGGTAAAACTTAGACTAAATCATATGAATAATCTATCTATAAATCTGAGTAGAATTATTAGGTCTATACAATACATATTGTATTAATTACCATATCAAATAAGTCATTCAAATTTAATTATTATTGTTGCTTTCGCTAATAACAATTAGTCATATAAAGTTAAATAAGAGTGTTGATTATTTTTTTTGGGGAGAGTTGTTAAAATTGGTGTCATTATACCGTCAAAATATAACCAGTACCAGATTTCGAGTAACTCCTAACCTAACCAACAACATTTAAGTTCAGTTATTATCCTTGGTGAGAATTGATACGTAACCAACAACATTTCGAGTAACTCCTAACGAACAACATTTAAGTCAGTTTTCATCTTGCTTCAATTTTTATGAATGTGACATTTTATATCCAAACAAAGGGTTAAAAATATAAAAAACTGTGATATGTAGAAATTAACATCTTTGTTATGATAACAATGTATACTTGAACATACTGTTAATTAACAACAAAGAAGACGGATAAGATTGATAAGTTATTGGGGATTCGCTTAATACGAAAAAATTATTACGAATTACAAGTACATATCACACCAAAATACAAGATAATAATAACTTGAACTCTCAGTAGTCGTGTGAGAGTTTTTGAAACCCTAAACCAACCCATATACTGTAGAAGGTAGTCCTTAAACACCACAGTAGGCCTTTAGACTGCTGTCTTCATTGGCAGAAATTGTTTTGAAGAAGTTCTGCTTCACGTCAAAATGATTCTAGGGCTTGTACTGTAGGGGATGCTCATCATTAACTAGTTGTTCTGGAACTTCAGTCATGCCCTTGTTGCAGTAAGAAAATAGCCCAACTGAGTATCTGTCTCCGTTCCCATGCATCGTCACTCGATGCTCTAGAGGATGTATTCTTCCACTACTCCATGCCTGCTCAAGAAAAGAAACAGCAGAAAACTTAGAAATAGTTACATAATCTTATGTACACCCATATGTATATGATTAGAAACCCTTCAAAAATTTCTTACTATTGGATTTAGTAGTCGTAATGTTTTTATTTTTATTGGTAAAGACCAAAATGAGTTGTATATGGAATGAGGAAGTGAATTGCCTTGGGGGTGCTCGTAGAAATGCCAATTTTGCCCGATCTAGTCCGACCTAATTTTGACCCGAGTTGACTGAGCTACGAGCCATAGGCTAAAATTGTTTGGCTCGATCGAAATGTCAAAAATTATGACGTTTTCTAATTTTTAAAAAATAAGATTGGGTCGGCTGGGCACAGGCTTCCCAACTCCTGACTCAACCGGGCCCGATCCATTGACATCCCTAGATGCTTGGTTAATGACAGTAGGAAGAGGGTATGGATAGGAAATGAAAAAGAGTTGCTTGGTAATTTATTATTATTGGATGAAAGGTATTTTTATATATGAGTTTTGGAAATTAATCCATACTCTCAACTATGAGAAGAATGAAAGTCATTTCACTCACATTTCATTGAAAAATAGAAGTGTCAGGGTCTTGTAACATCTTGTCGCCGGCTTTTTTTCTTTTTTTTTGTTTTTAGCAATTAATATATTTAATTAAAATATAAAAAAAATTAACAAAATTTTATTTATCAAGATTTTTTACAAACCAACCACTATTAATAGTAATGGTAATAATTCCTTCATCCTAACCAACTATCATAATTATAATGATTATATTTATTCTCATTCCTATTATCATTGCCCTATATGATCCAAGCATCCCATTATTTGTCTCATTCTTTACTATATTCATTCTCATTCCTATCATCATTCGAAATATATACTTCTTACATGCATTGATTAGGATGGCAATGAGTTGACCCATGGACTAAGATTTAGGTGTTTTCAATGAGTTAGCCCATGGGTTAGGCCCAGACTAGCTCGAGGTTTAATTTTTTAAAGCAAACGACATCGCTTTGTTTAAAAGAGTTGGGCATTGGGAAAGCTTTGACTTAGGCAACCGAGGCCTGGATCCAATTAAAAAAGGATTATTTTTACTTTTAATTTAAAAAAATATTTAAAAAATTGGCAGGCTGGCCCACTGCCAACCCTAATGTCAACTTCTGTAATAGCCCAGACCCTCGCTTATAGATAGTATCCGCTTTGGGCCAAGGCTTTCGTGCCAAGCACCCGCATGGTTTTGCTTTTCCAGCGTGTGGGCCTCTTTTGGACACTACTCTTCCAAGACTTCCTAGAAGGTCACCCATCCTGATGCTATTCTTGCCCTAGCACATTTAATTTCGGAGTTCTAATCGGATCCGGTGCTTTAAGGTATAGAAAATGTGTTTGCAAGGGGAAGATATCCATAGCCTTATAAAGCATACTTCGTTCTCCTTCCCAACCGATGTGAGATAGAGCCCATAGCCTTAGTGCTACTGGGATATCCCCTCCCTTGTGGAGGCCCAGCGTCCTCGCTGGCCCATCGGCTCGAGTACTGGCTCTGGTACCAATTATAACATCTCAGACCACTCGCTCGCAGATATTGTCCGCTTTAGGCCAAGGCCTTCGTGCCAAACACCCGCACGGTTTTGCTTTTCTAGTGTGTAGACCTCTTTTGGATACTTCTCCCGCAGGACTTCTCAAGAGGCCACCCATTCTCATCTCAGTTCATCATCTT
>JAOTIZ010000005.1:5812882-5836083 GCA_027123425.1 Erythroxylum panamense
TTAAGTTATAGGAGATTCGATGATCCAGATTGGGCTTACGCTATATTAGTTCCTTGAATGAAAAACTATAATATTTGTTTGTATTGTAACAAAATTTAAAAGGTGAGGGAATCACCTAATTAAATAAACATTTAGTTAGGTTCAAAGGGGATGTGAAGCCTTGTAAAAAAGTGAATTATGATGTCAAATAGAAAATGAAGACTTTGCTTGAAGAGTATCAGCATAAGAAAGTTAAAAGGCAAAGATTGAACTATAAAAATGGTAGTGGAAGTTCTTTTGTTGGTGTTCATAATGATAGTGAGGATGTTAAAGGTGGTAGTATTCATTCCCAACAAGAAGGAAATGTTGCACTTGATGTTAGGAAAAGAAGAAAGCCTAATTTTTTTGTACCAGGAACAACTCCTCAGTTTTCAATTTGTAATGTCTTACAATCTAGAGGAACTGCTCATAACATAGATATGACAATGACTAGATGGTGGTATGACTCAAATTTAACATTCAATATTGCCCAATTTTATTATTATCAACTTATGATAGATGTTATTACCTTTTATAGTCTGGGATATTTCAATTGATGACTACATAGGTTAAATTTTGAGCAATTTTGTTAATGAAATAAAAAGATATTTGGATGAAAGAAGAACGATTTAGGCTACTTATAGGCGTTCAATCATGTGTGATGGTTGAACAAATAGAAGACATGAGCCTATTATTAATTTTTGGTTTATTTTATAAAGAGAACAAGGTTTTTAAAGTTTATTAATGTATCTGACCTTATTAGAAATGTTGATACCCTATTTCAAATATTTAATGAAGTTGTAAATGAATTTGGCCAGAAAATATTGTTCAATTCATTATTGTCAATGATTTCGGTTATAACTTAGCTAAAAGAAGATTGCAAAGCAATTATAATTCTTTTTATTGGACACCTTATGTTACATATTGCATTGACCTGATATTGAAAAATATATATATTAGGTATTTTCTAATATTAATGAGACTGTGCAGAAAACAAAAATGGTGACCAAATTCATCTATAATCATTAATGGGCCTTGAATTTAATAAGAAATGATTTTTATTAATAGTAGGAATTTGTGTCGTCTTGCTATACGAGATTTACAACTAATTTCTTATTATTTCAATGTCTTATTTTGATGGAGAAAGAGTTTAGACAAATATTTACATATGATAAGTAAGTTACATTTCACAATGCTAGGTCTAATGTTTGATTGGAGATTTTGATAACTATACTTGAAGATGATCAATTTTGGTCCCAATATTAATTTTCCATCCGAATTTGCGAGCTTTAATGGGGAGTACTTCGTTTGGCTTATAATGATGAGAAGATAATAATGAGTTATTATGTTGATATCATGGAGAGGATGAAGGAAGCAATCAAGGATATTATGAAGAATAAGTCTTCTTTGTACACACTTTTATTTTAGAGTCTTCAATGAGATATGAAAAAAACAACTTTACTCTCCGCTATTTAAGCTTGGGACATTTTTGAATCCTAGTGTTATTTCAAACCAAGTTCTACAAAGAAAATTGAAATTAATAAAGGAATGTTGTTACGCAAGATCTACTAAACTCACAATTGGAAATTTATAGATTTATAATTATGCTTATGGTGATTTTAAGATGCCAACTGTCATTTCTTAAACAAACTAACTTAATTCTATATATATATATATATTCACTTTGGTTACTTGTTGAAAGTTAATCATCTTTTTTTTATAAAGCTACTTTTGTTATCTTACAGTTGTTTGGATGGACCAATTCGGAAGTTGTTTTCCATAATTGCAAAGGTTTGCAATTTAAATTTTAGGTCAATATGTTAGAGCAATAGGGTCTATAAGACATTGAAACATGTTTCAGTTTATCATTCAAAGGAAAGGAATAGATTGAAGCACAAAAGATTGAACGACTTGATCTTTATTCGATACAATTTAAAAGCTTTTGTAAAAATGTTATTATCATTATTTAGATGACTATAGTTTCTTAATAATTTAATTTTATTGTTTGCTAGAACTCTTAATGGAACAAGTAGTTTTGAAAATCAAATTTGCCTCAATTATTTCGATCTTTTGGTAGATTAGGTTTTTGAGGAACCAAGTATGATAGATAAAAGTGACTTAGAAGATAATCTTAGATGGAAAATATTGAGATGTTATTTGGTGCAATGAATTTAAATGATGATAATGATGATGAAACTCCCCTCAATAATAAAGATTTTATACTAAATGAGAATTGGGTTAATGCGATTTGAGATTTAATTGAATGAAGTTCTAAATTTTTATGTCTCTTCTTCTTTTAATTTCACCTATATTTGATGTATATGTTAAATTCTATATATATATATATATAATATAAATATAATTGTACACAGCTTCAAGTTTCACTTTTTGTTGGTTGTTTTCTCGCCACAAACTTTTATTATAAATTATAATAGTTAGAGATTCGTGGATATTTATTATTCTTTTTATTTGATGTAATTATTATTTATTATATGATGAAATTGAAACAATTTAAATTCTTTGTGTTGGTTTTAATTTTATAATTGCATGATGATTAAATAATCCTTTTTCTATTAATTGTTGTTATTATTTATATGTAAAATAAGTTAAAAGTAATATTAATAAAAATAAATAGATTGTTGTTATTTTAAAATTCTATTATTATGATTTTTAAGACATGGTTGATGCAAAATTATAAATAAGATAGTACAATATATTAAGGGACTATTTTGTAATTTTAAATTTTAAATTATATAGTATAACATATTAAAGGAGTATTTTGTAATTTTTAAAAATTACAAAACTACTTTATTAATTTAAACAATTACCTAAAATGATACATAGTATTAACCAATATTATCAATACAGTACTGTATTAGAATAAAACTTATCCTTGGTACCAACATGGTATTCATAACTATGAATTATATATTACCAAAAAAAATATTCTTTAGAATTTAATCATGTGACATTGATTAGTTCTGATCTTAAGTTAAATGTCTAAAAAATTCATTAAAATTATAGAGCTTTTTTTGTAAATATTGTTTTTAATTTTTTCGAAACAACAATTTTTAGTTTTTGAATAAATCATTATAGGAGAGTCAACTATTTGTGTTTACTCTTTTACTTATTTGCTATTCTAATAAATAAATTATTTATTCTAATGAATAATTATAATAATTACAAAATAATTATAGCAACATTAAAAAAGTAAAAGAAATAGATAATAATACCAAGAGAACACAATCAATTCTCTTATCTAATTTATTCCCAGTGTATGAGATAGATTTTCACTTCTGCGCGCTGGAAGTGAAGTTGAGGATATTGACATAGATATACATAGGAACAACTCTCAACGATCTTGCGAGAGTTTTTGAAACCTTAAACCAACCCATAAATTGCAGAAGGTAGTCCTTAAACACCACAGTAGGCTTTTAGATTGCTGTCTTCATTGGCAGAAATTGTTTTGAACAAGTTCTGCTTCATGTCAAAATGATTGTAGGGCTTGAACTGTAGGGGATGCTCACCAGTCACCATTAACTAGCTCTTCTGGAACTTCAGTCATGGTCTTGTTACAGTAAGAAAATATCCCAACTGTGTATCTATCTTTTTTCTCGATTTTTGTTGCTTCTCAGAGATGGTTGTGTCTATCTGACTAGCTGAGAGATGGAACAAACAAACAGCTGAATATGGTTGAGCCTTCACGTGAACAAGTGTTCTTGCCAGCTTTTGGTTTTAAGATTACAGCATCTAAACTTCTTGTTAGATATGCTTTTAACCAGTTGAGACTTGAGATTGGACTTGATATGTTAAAATTTTATGGGTGTAATTGACAATGTTGTGTGATTTGTATTGGAAACCGAGAAAAACCAAGATAAGTTCCAATTTCTGCTTTGGTCTTTGGTTTTTACAAGGAACCATGATTCTGCAGGTCTATACAGATCGTGTAGAAACCACTTCTGAGAGCAAATATGTGTTGCTTCTTCAATCTTGCTTTCTTAGATTCTAAAATTTGCTTAGAGAAGATGCCTTTTGATGTCATTCTTGGTCTAGATATGTAATGGAAATTTGTTGAAACTGGAGAGCCCACTTTCATGGGAGATTTACATCATAGGCCTAGTGAAGAAATATACTTGTAGACTTTGACACTACAGTTTAACTCAAAATCTTAATACATTAAGTTTATTGGTCTTTTCTATTTATATGTCATTTATTAGCTCCATCTCTTTTCAATGTGAAATTTCTACTTACACTTGACATCCCAATAATCTCTCCCTTAAGTGTGAACTTTCATATTGAGCTTGGATTGTCCCTTGAGCAAAAACTTTTTTTACTTAACAGCTTGAGTATATGGCGTCACCAAAAACCCTTCTACTCTCCTGGTCTAAGCCCATCACGAACCTCTTTGCTTTTCTTTGTGGGGAAGCAATCATGAGATCTGAGTATCATCTCCATGCTTGTCCTTTGTCGAACCTGACTCTGATACCATTTGTTAGAAATAGAGAGCCCACTTTCATGAGAGAATATATTATGGGCCTAATGATGAAACATACTCGTGGACTTTGACATCACACTTCAACCCAAAACTTTAAGGCATTAGGTTTATAGGTCCTTTCTACTTATATATCCTTAACTAGCTATATCTCTTTTTAACGTGAGATTACTATTCACATTTGACATCCCAACAGCATTTATGACATATTATTCAACTTTTGATCTGGCCTACTCTATAAAACCTTTATAAAACTTCAGGTCAAGTGGGCCTCTAACTTAAAAAGTATATATTCAATTAAAATCTTCTTGGTTTGACGTTAGAGCCTAACTTGCTTATAATCATTTGGGTTAGGTTCCAAATCCACAAAAAGAAAATGTAGGGTTGTGATGTTCTTCAACAATATCTCTGCTACCGTTGACTAAAGAGTAAAATAACGCGTGTTTGATCAGGAGAGTCCAAATTGGCATCTTTGAATCATTTACAGCGTTGGTGACGCGTTGGTAATAGGGATTTTCCTTGCAGCATTGTCAATGGGAATTCACCTAACCCTAAGAAACTGGGTATAGATTTATTCATTACTGAATCACAAGCTTCTGAAGGATTTTGGAGAAACTGAAATCCGTTGAAGGGTATCTTATGATGATCAATATAGTTGAAACCATTATGGTTGATGCTGTGGGGTGGCCTAACAAGCCAGAAACTGTGAACCTCACAAGTTTCAAGGAAACAATGGAAGCCTCAGACCATTGCAATTCGGAGTTATGGTCCAACAGCAGTAAGTCCCTTTCTGGAGGATGGTCTCCTGCAGAAGATACTAAACCAACAGCAGTAATATTCCTTCTGGAGGATGATCTCCTGCAGAAGATACTAACTGCAGTAGTATATAAATTTGATTAAGAACAAGATGGAACTCTGATTAGTGAGTGATGCTGTGGTGTGCACACTTGATTACCTTTTGACTGATGTGGTGTGTGCCTCTTAGATCTGAAAGGTTAGGTGGGAAATGAGAGAAACGACAACAGTTGCAGTGGTTGGAAGCCATTGATAATCAGACCCCCCTTCATTTATGAGTATTTCTATCATATGACCTACATGATCTGTGTAGCACAGTGAAACCATAAGAAATAAGCTAGCAACCTTCAAGAAGACATATACTTTAAAAGAATTTAAGTTTGCAAGAATCTAAATTCTTATCATTATCTGTAGTATTATTTTGTACCACAACCTTGTTGAAATAGTATACTTACATTATAATGTTACCAAATTAACATTCATTGAACTATGAATAGAGTGTAAAAATGATAATAAAGACAGCGATAGAAGTTGATCTGGACTTTTAGCCAGTACTTGAATAAATCATTTTAAAGATCATATTAGCTCCTATCTGATCCAAATTATCTAGTTGTGATATGGCATTGACTAAATTTATGATTCATATACTAAAAGCTGTAAAAAAAACTTAATTAAAATTTAAGATGCTATTAGTACTATTTTAAAAACATTACATTAAAGTTCAATGTGCAACATCATACTATAAATAGTGATGATGACTAAGTTTTGTATCTTTTGCTTAAGTTTTTATCTTTTCTTGCAAAAAAAGTTCCTGAATTGTCCCTACAACTTTCATTTGGCTTAATGCCTACTTCAGGATTCTGATTATGGACAGATTGATTCATGTCCCATGTCAAAAAAACACCATCTGGGTAGTGGTTGAGATTTCGATAGAGCATGTATTTTTTTATTAATCAGAAAATAAACAATACAAATTACATTAGTAGTCTAGGAAAGCTGATCCCAGATCTGTCCTCAAGGAGGATGGAGAGACACCCGGAGGGGGCGTTAACAAAAGTGATAAGCCCTAAATCACAACCTACAGTGAAATTAGTGAGTCAATCGGCACACCTATTGCCCTCTCGGTAGATGTGACGGGTGCGGACGACCCAGTTGCAATTGAAGAGCTCGTTAATGTTAGCAATAAGAGGGTCCAGGGAAGCAGTGCGCTGGGCGAAGTCTGAGAAGAGGCTAATCAAGGCTTGAGAATCCAGTTCTAATTCCACCTGGCGATAACCGAGTTCCCAGGCCAAGTTTAGCCTAGATAATACACCCCAAAGTTCTGCTACAAGTGGGGAGCACCAACCTAAGTTCTGAAAAAATCCACCCTTCCAATCCCCGATGCTGTCACGGATAAGTTAGCCCGCTGAGGTGGAGGGGGGTGAGCTTTTGCAGGCACTGTTCATGTTGAGTTTCACCCAGCCAGGGGACGGTTGGACCATCCGAGAAGTTGCTCATGCTGGGGTCGATGGCCAGGAACGGTATGGTGGAAACTAGCTATGGCTTGCTGTATCTGGTCTACAAAGGCTAATATGCTGTCAGTGGGGGAAGTCGGCCAGGAATTGTGGATGTCAAAGATCGCTTTATTCCTCTAGGTCCACAAAAACTAACAAGCAACGCCAAAGATGATATTCCAGGGCAGTCCATTGAGCTGGCGGTGTTGGTGGAGATTTGTGTGGAGTCAGTCATGAGCGTGCAGAGAAAAAAACTTCGGGGAGATGTCGTGCAGAGGGAAGGTGTGCCAGAGACTGCGCACTCTGGGGCAGTCTCTCATGATGTGCAGAGAGGTTTCATTCGCTCGGTAGTGTTGACATTCTGCTGACGTGGTCAGATGACGATGCATACACTATTGATTGGTTAGTAGACGGTCTTGGGCAAGGAGTCAAAAAAATGATCGAATACGTTGAGAGCCTGCCCATCGCCATATGGTCTGCCAAGATCTCCCAGTGTCATAATGGGTATGGTCCATAATCCTCGAATAAGCGGACGTCGTGGTGAACTGGTCGGTTCCCGATCTCCCCCATATCATCTTATTCGGTCCTCGGTGGGGCTGGGGTGGGAGAATACCTTCAATGAAAAGACTGACATAGTGAGAAAGTAAAAATTGAAATTCATGCCAAAGCCAGTTACCGAAAGTGTCCACATAGTGTGCGATTCGGTGCTCAAGGACGGAGTTGGGTGGGTCGATAAGCATATGCTCAATGAGAGGTCCCAGGTCGTCTACCCAAGGGTCCAACCAGAACTGGGCTATAGGGCCATCACTGATAATCCATGTCAGCCCTTGCAACACGTGGGGCCAAATGGTTATGATACTCTGCCAGATCATAGAAACTGCCGCCTACTTCGAGAGTGGGGGGCAGGGTATTAAGGTTGAGGTTGTATTTTGCAGTCAGAATTCTCACCTAAAGTGCAGTCGGCTTCGATATAAGGACCCAGCCAAATTTAGTGAGAAGCACTTCATTGATCTCCTTAATTTTACGAATGCCAAGGCCACCCATATCTTTCGGTTGGCAAACAGTGTCCCAGTTGATGAGGTGAAGTTTACACTGGCCAGGAGAAGAACCCCACAAGAAGTTGCTCATAATTTTTTCCAGGTCGTCGTAAAGGCATCGAGGGAGACGAGTCATTTGCATAGTGTAAGTAGGGAGGGCGGAGATGACAGATTGGATGAGGGTGGTACGTCCTATAAACGATAAAAAGATTTTCACCCCAGCCAGAGAGGCGATTTTGGACTTTATCAAGGATGAATTGATACGTCCGTTGTGGACCCGTTCATGCAATAAGAGGACTCTGAGATATCGACCTAAGTCTGTGGTTTGTTGAAAGCCCAGGTCCCTGCTCAGTTGGCGTGCCATGGATGGGGGAACATTTTTAGAATAATAACAATGACATTTTGCATAACTGATCTTCTGACCTGAGGCATTGCAAAAAAAGGTTTAACGTCTCTCGGATGATCCGAGTTTGATCAGGAGAAGCTTCAGAAAATAATATGAGATCATCGGCAAAGAGCAGGTATGATAAAGGAGGACCTCGTCGACTAAGATGGATGGGTTTCCAACGGCCTTAGGATACAACTTGATTAATTAAGTGGCCCAAACGTTCCATGCAAAGTACGAAGAGATAAGGTGATAAGGGGTCCCTCTATTGAATTCCCCGGGAAGGGGTGAAAAGAGTGCTGAGACCCCCGCCCCAGTTGACTTGCATGGTAACCGAGGAGATACACTTCATGATTAGGGAGATTAATGATCCAGGGAGCCTGATGTTAATGAGGGTATCGTGGATGAAATCCCAATAGAGCAGATCGTAGGCTTTTTCTAAGTCCACCTTAACTGCAAGGAGCCCTTTCTTCCCAGTTTTCTTGCGCAACGTGTGGACAATTTCTTGTGCGATGATGATATTGTCGACGATCAGTCGCCCCGGGATAAAATTGTATTGAGTAGGAGCAACAAGCTCAGCAAGAAAGGGTTTTAGCCAGTGGACAATGACCTTAGTGAGTTTAGATTAGTGTCCCAAACTTTGTGACGGAAAGTTTGCTGGAGGAGATTGACCAGAAAAGGCCCTAAGGTGTCCCATTGGGTTTGAAAAAATAAGGCAATAAAACCGTCAGATCCAGGTGCCTTATTAGGGACCATGGCGAAAAAAGCAATTTTGACCTCGTTGGGTAGGAGAGGCTGAACCAAATCCCGAGAAGCTATATAACTATATATAGAATTACTATGCATGTATAGTTACAATAGCTAGGAACTAAAGGTAGAAAATGGAAGAGAAAAGAAAAAGAGCTGTACAAAGTATATACACTCTGATTACTCATATTCTTTAACCTCATTTTGTCTAGAATGGACCATCATCCATCACTCTCTCCACAAAGTGTGTCTGGACCTGGTGATAGTTGTGTGACATTAATTATAATCATTAGTTAAGTGGTTAAAAAAATAAAATGAGAAAAGAGAATAAATATGAAAGAGAGTTAGTAGGGTCATTTTAAGTAAAAATCTTTAAGTTACTTGTTGATATATTGGTTGATAGTTGATCAACATATTCAAAATTACTTCTTTTTAAAAAATAATTTTAATGATAATAGTAGTCATTTTTATGTTAAATAAGATTTAAAAATTACGAAATAGAGAAAAAAACTCGTGAGAGACATACTAAAAAAATAATTTCAATAAATTCAAGTAGTATTTGCACGATTTTTAGTAGCATCTTAATAATTTCAAATATATGTGATTAATTATATTAATTTATATATTTTCTTATTTGTTATTTATTTACTTAATTTTCTCTTTATCTTTATTTATTTTGAATTTGATTAGGATTTATATATTTATTTTTTTAAAATTATAAATATCTCAATAGATGTTTTTGTGCAAATTATACGAAACATAAGACAAGAGATTCTTTGTTTTACATACAAATAAAAATGAGATTTTAATTATTTTTCTAATTTAAGTACAAAAATACAATAAATCTATCCCAAAAACAAATGACTTACCCTGAATTGACTAAGCTTTAGGCTAGGTTCATATTTTTTTAATTTTGAGTTTTAAATCAGGTTTAAGATCGGATTTTAAGGTCTAGTATGATCCAAACACTAAAATGTCAAGTGAAAATGATGTCGTTTTAAACAAAACGATATTATTTTTAAAATCAAATCAAATTAAATGTAAAAAGAAAAAAAATTGAGTTTGGCTCAATCCTAATTAGGCTTAAACTTGGGTTGCGAGTTCGGAGCTCATTTGGTTCTCGAGTCTCGAACATGTTTAGGCATCAAATTAAGCATAAACTCTTGTGTGTGTGTGTGTGTGTGTGTGTGTGTGTGTGTGTGTGTGTGTGTGTGTGTGTGTGTGTGTGTGTGTGTGTGTGTACATATCATACACACACACGCGAATATTGATTATATATATATACATAGCATACACACACACACGCAAACATTGATTTTTGCACATGAAAATGAATGTATATGCATTCATTGACATTTTCCAGGTATAATTGAGTTATAAATGTGATTTATTGAGAATCGTGATTTTTTTGTATTAAAAATTGATTTGGAGAGTACATGTATTGATTTAGAATATTTGGTGAAATTTAGAAAATTTTTAAAATTTTTGGATATTTCTGGATTAGAAAAAATGTCGAGTGGCAAGACAATTGATAAATGGTAATAGAATTTATTGTCCAACGGCAATGAAAATTTTGATAAATGACCTTGGAATTTGTTGACAAGTGTCATTAAAAATTTGGAGACATTGAGATTGAGATGGGAGACAAATAGAGTAGTTATTAATAAGGTCTAAATGGGACTATAGGAAGGTGACAAGTGATAATGACAAGTGTCACTACCACTCACCACTCCTCTCTCTCACGTTTCTTCTAACTTGAAAGACCAAGCTAAGTGTTTTTAATTCCTGCTTTCGTCATCTTCTTCACAATTTTGATTCACCAAACCTTCATCAATGTTACACCTTGCTTTCATCTTCCAATTGCTACTTATATTTTGTTGTCTCTTTCATTTGCCACAAGAAAACCTAACCTAATCCACCTTCAAAAATGATGATCATAAGAGGCTTGGGAGCTAGGGTTGAGTGACATTTTGAAGATTTGAAGCTAAATCAAGTAAGTAACTTGTTAATCTTCATGGGTAGTGTTAAATGAAACTAGAATGATGAATAAATTAAGATTGATGACTTGATTATGCAATGTTTATGCTTCTGTATTAACATGTTCTATAGTTATCCAAATGAGATGATTTTTAATTTGGATTAAATTATAGACAAATGGCTACATTGTTCATGAAGACATTAAATTTAAATTATATCTTTAAGAGTCTTAAAATTAGACATGAGGTTGAGAACTGGGTGTAGTAAATCGGTGGATGAATGCATATGTTTATGTTCTGTTTTGAGAGTACGAAAAATATGAGTGATGAGTTGTATGTAGATGTTATGAATCATGAATTAAGGGTTTAATGAAAGTGAAAGTTATGTTAACCAAGATGTTGAGTTATGTTCTTGAAATGAGGTGAATTACGATAATAGTTAGGAATGAAAATTGAAGTTAAATGTGTGCAGCAAACGTTTGACAAAAGTATATAAGAATATGTTCTATTTTGGGTGTTTATGATTAAGAATGGAATATGAATTGTGTATGGATGATGTTGAACTGAAATTGAGATATATATGAAGAAGTTATCAACTAGAAATGATGAATGTTGGATATGAATTGTTTACTAATTATGAATGAGATACGTTATGGAAAAAGGATAGGATTTCATTAATGATGATTTTTAGTGAAAATGATGAATCAAATAAGTAGAGATTAGAGAGTTTAATGAAATAAATTTGGTGATTAAGTTAGTGTAACATGACGTTGCATAAGAGGAAGTGAATTTGGGAAAATTTAGAGTGAAAGTGATGTTAGAATAGATGTAGAAACCATTAGAAATGCATTTGAGTGAGTTGTATTTCTTCCATGTCTGTTGGACGGACTTAAGGTCTGCTAAACTGACCTTCTCAGGTCTAAGAAATCTCCCAACCTTGTTTATGTCCATTAAACAGACTTTGGTTCTGTTAAACAGACCTTCACGAGTCTGAAAAATGTCCCAGCCCCGTTAATGTCCGTTAGGAGGGGATGTATGTCTGTTGAGCAGACACACACTATACACTTACACAAATTCATAATTTTAACCCTCTAGACAGCAACATCTCTCTTCATGGTCTTCATAAAAGTTGTAGATCTCGAAGTTCTCTTCAGAAACATTCTAAAATGACATTAATCCGACATCTACAAAAAAGTTATGCCCTTTTCCCAAGATATGATTGTTTTTAGATGATTGACTTATTAATGTTTTTCCCATGAGATATATAGGCTTGATTGTGATCTTAAATGAACCTAGTTAATGGATTAAGCTAAGGAAAGTGTATTATATGTTAAGGAATGATTCAAAGATCATGTGAATTGGTTATAAGACTCGTATTAAGGAAATGTACCTGGGATTGTCATTAAATATGTACAATACATATTCATATATACATAAGTGCATAAATGAATACTTATAATTGTGCAAAGTTATGATGTATATAAATGTGTATGTATTGCATGATTTAGAAGAACTTGTTGAGTGACAACATCCAGACATTGCCGGGACTTTGAGGCAATAGCTTTCTGGAGTAAACAGTGAGTAACCTAGACAGTCTCATTTAATTATGTGTTTGCTTAAATTCTATTTTGAATTATCTTATGAATGTGAAATTGGTTGTTTAAACCCAAAAATTGAAGATCCGAGGGTTGTGATATATGAATGTGATATTTGAAGTACTACTTGTATGTGAATATGAAGAAATAAATATTACTCAACAATTTTGTTGAATGCCAGACCAAGGTTCGATAATAAATGTATTCTGAATTTGAACGTGAAATCATGTGATTGATCGAGAATATGAGAAAGTGAAGCATCCATTACATGAATGCATAAAAGATAAAGATAGTTGTGATCGGAGTCGCCAGTGTAAAGAGCTTAAAGCTCAGATTGTGATCAGAGCCTCAGGCTCAGTTGTGAATGTACCCGGTATCCACTAAAGGATATAGGACATTATTTGATATAGCTCAGTATCCACAAGAAATATGGGCTAGTAAACAGGCACTTAGTCACAATAACAATAATAAGTGAAAGTGAGTCTCACGAGCATTGCATATACATTGTAATACATATGTTTGACTAGTTAAAATGTATCGTTGTTTTGGATTTGAATGAGAATATGATATGTGATGCTTCTTGCAAAATACAAAGATATGAATTACATGTTATGTGTGTTGACCTGTTGCATGAATTAAGTGAACCATTGATGATGGGTATCTCACTAAGTTCGCAAAACTTACCAAAATTACATCGTTGATTGATTTTTTAGGACCAAGAGAGGACATTAGCTACTGAGAGACCCTACAAGAAGTATAATTCTTGTACTCTTATAAAGAAGAAATGGCTCAAAGATCGGTCAGCTGAGACTGAAGGATTTAGTTAGACATTTTGTATAATTACTCTTCCTTGTAGTGTGTTTTGTATTAGGTTTTGGATGATGTACATATTTGGATGATATTGTAAAGCTACAATGTACTTATTGTTTAAGAAATGAAATGAGAAATTTGGTTTTAAAATATGGTGTCTTTCTTTATAATGCCTTATAAGAGAATATGATTGCTCCAGCATACCACCCTTACAGGGTATGTATTCAGATATCACTCAGGATGTCAGGTATATGTCTTGCGAGAGTAGAGTGTTATATATATATACACCATCCACTCAAAAATCAAAAGACACCCATATGTCTTTCACGCACAAGTCAGGAGGACAAGTCTTCAGCTGTGTTGTTCCAAAAACCAATTGATGCACTCTATGTAGTTGACACAAAGCCAACTCAAGATGGTCTTTTCTTTTTGCAACCAACAACAGTAACCCACAATAAAGTACAGTACTCACATATACAACTTGGGTTACATCTATATATACAATAAAGTACAACACTCACACAGACAACCTGGGTTACGCCTATCTAAGGTTCTTCCCTCACGTAAATCATCCAGCTTAAATAATTCCAATTAAATCATGTGGGACACGGCATACACCATCCACTCAAAAATCAAAAAACATCTATGTGTCTTTCACACATAAGCCAGGAGGACAAGTATTCAGTTGTGTTTTTCCAAAACCCAATTGACACACTCTACGTAGTTGACACAACACCCACTGAAGATGATATTTTCTTTTTGCAACTAACAATAATAACCCACAATAAAGTACAACACTAACACAAACAATCTGGGTTACACAGGAAACTCAATAGAAAACCAACTCATACAAAAGTTTATGGCAGTAGACAAAAACAAAGCGAGAGGTCACAAAATCAATTAACTATCTTGCAAAAATGCCATTAACGCATCAACAAAAGCATTGAAGATTGTTGTCAATTGACACAACAACCACCACACAGTAGAGACACAAAATCCATAAGAAATGTAATCCACATAAATCTTCATCCTGGATAGAGTTCTATTTGCACAACAACTCTATCTAAGAAGTCAATTCAAGTAAGACTTCTTGATATATATTTTTGTTATTATCTGAATATCCAATAATCAAAAATGCCAAAATAAAATAATAGGATTTAGTAAATATCCTAACAATTTCCCCATTTTTGGCATTTTTTCACAAACAAAAACTTCTTTTGAATCACATAAACGAATATATAAATGTATCGAAGTTACAATATTCCCCCTTAATCCAAGGTCAAGTTCTAAAGAATATCCACCAGATTCTTCAAGTTCAACAAACATCCAAAGAAGCAATAATGGATATCCATCAAATATCTAATCATCTAAATTTCCCCCCCTTGGGACAAAAAGATGCCAAAAAGTAAGATTAATAGTCACAGAGATACCTTAAAATCTCCCCCTAAATTGAATAGTCACCAAAAACAATATGATGTCTCTCGTTTGAGACAAAACAATGTCAAAATAAGAATACTTTTAATGCGATCAATCTCAACAAATAAAAAAGCATACAAACCAGTAATAGGTACAATGAAAGAATCATAAGTATGCCAAAATGACAATTTACCACCAGTCAACACACTCGCCAAAGTATCATTACTCACATCAAAGCCATCCGTGTACGTCTCATTAAGTTCAAAAACCCTATCATCAAGTATAGCCTCATGTGCACTTCAATCAACTGAACCTTAGAAAACCCATAAATAAAAATTTAGAAAGCCTAAATGATAACTCCTTCGAACCTCTTTCTTGGTTGTTTTTTTAATAAATAACATCAAACTATACTTCAAAAATGTAAAGCATAAATTCCCTGTACTCCTCGCAGAACTTCAAACCTGGGCTTATTTCTCGTCACATTATCTCAGTCATTAACTGTTTGGTTGATTTCTTCATCTGAAGTAACTAACTTATCCTCAGTCTGAATAGTTTCAAGTAACTAATTGTGAATCTAAACAATTTCTTGTTTTTCCTTCACTACATCTTTGTACTTGTACTTGAACCTTTTTAACCTAAGAGTACTTCGGTAACATAGTTGCTGCTGGAAATTTAACAGAGATTGTCTAGATTTTCAATTCCTTTAAAACATCATTTGCAACAATTTGTAACATTTTAGTCTTATATACCCGATTTCTCCGTAAAAGTAACATGGAGGTATGAACCTCCGATTTTTCATTGAGATTTCTCCTTGGACAGATCTGATAACACTACTTTTCTCATTATTAAACTTAGAACATTCACCTTTGTAGCCAATGCCTTGAAGATCCCCTTTAATCTTACCAATTTATAACAACTTTTCTAGCTTTTTGGTACCTCCATTTAACATTCTTATTCTCTTTTCCGTACTGACCAGTTTTAACTTTGTTTCATTAAGCTTATTTATTGTAGATAACAACTTCTTCTCAAGGTCTTGAATGGTATTCTTCATGGTAGAGTTTTCCTCCTTCAACTTCTCATTTTTCTTACATGTTTGGACCCATTTAACATACATTAACTCATAAGCTTCATAAATACCTTCCTTTTTATCATCTGAAATACTATCATCATTGTCATAATTTGAGATTGAGCTTTGAGCTGATTTGTCTACGTTTTTCCTAGAATTTTCCAATTTACTCATTTTTCATCATCGTTTACTTCCTTTTTGGTTAATGTAAAGCAAGTAATTGTACTTTTGTTGTATAAAGAAAGTAACACATCACTATTTACAGCTTCTTCTTCACTAGCATACTCACTTCTAGATTCATTCTCACTCTAAGTGCTTGTATAGGACTTCCCTTTTCTCTTCTTCAATGTATTAGCGCATTCTGTTTGCATATGTCAAAAGCCTTGACACTCATGACATTGAATTTTCTTCAATTTTCTTTCAACCTTTTGAGTTTTCTCTTGTTGTTTAAAATTACTATTTGATAAGCTCCCACTATTTTTCCTAAAATCGGATATATCCTTCTTCTTCTTTTTTAACCACTTATTGAAATTTCTTGTCAACAATTTCATATCCTTATTCTTATCAGAATCATCTTTACGTCATTTATGCCTTTTCCAGTTTTAGCTTGTAGTACCAATCCTTTGCTCTTTCATTTCAAAATTGGTAAGAATTCGAATTACCTTCTTCAAGGGCAAGTCATTGATGTCATGAGCCTCCTCGATTGCTGCAATTTTTGGAATAAATCTTGGAGGTAGTGATCTCAACATCTTCTTGACTAGTTTTAGATTGGAATATTTCTTCCCAAGTTGATGTGCCTAATTCACTATATCGTGCAATCTTTCATAAAAGTCCTCAGTAGTCTCTTTTTCATCTATCTTTAGTTCTTCAAACCTCAACTAACATTAGTTTTAATGCTATAGTCTGCAAGGTATCTCAAGCTTCTTTAGTTAATTCACAGGTTGATATTATTGAGAAGCGTCCTTCACCAACAGCACTAAAAATCGCATGCATTGCTTGTGAGTTTCCATGTGCACTTTCTTCTTCGGCTCTTGTCCATTCAATTGGATCTTTTTGAACTACATCTCACTTATCATCAGTAATCATCAGGTGCGTCCACCCATGTACTACCGAATGCCAAGCTTTTGTGCCCTGTGCTTAGATAAAGACTTTCATCTATGATTTCCATGTAGGATAGTTAGATCCATCTAACAATGGTGGTCTGGTGATCAATGCATCCTCTTTTGTAGCCATGTTCGTGAAACTAGGATTTTCAATAACTTGCTACCAAGTTTTGAATCGATGACTTTGCTCTAATACCAATTGAAAAACCCAAAGGGGTGTAGTAGTTTCGCAAACCCTTCGATTTGACCACAATTACTTGTAAGATTTTGCCATAGTTACTTGTAATTATATCTGTCAGTTACTAGATATAAAGTAACTATATCAGTAACTGTTATTTTTTCTGTACTAAACAAAAATAGAAAAATAAATATGAAATTAAACAGGTCAATACCAAAATTTGGTAACACAAACATACCTTGCCTACATCTGCGGGACCCTCACCTAGCTTAATACTTTCATCGAAATACAATAGATTTGCCCAAGGCTTTAATAAGTCGATACCACTCAACCCTTGATACTATCTCTCAACCTCACTCCCCGTGAAAGTTTTTCACACCCAATAACATGACCGATTTGTGTTAACCTCGTCAAAGGATTTTTCTAAATAACTTTTAATTAAAAGAAAATTAATTAAAAAATAACTCAATTGATGAATCAACTAAAAATAAAACATAATACACTTGAGACAGAAAAGAAGACAAATTTCCAATCGGTTCAACTCCTCCGAAATATATCTGGATATTGTTCGCCAGCTGGACTGACCAATAACAATTTCAGAATCAGACTATGACTGATCAGTTTACGACTGACAAAACATACACGCAATCCTCAAATAACTTTTAGTCGAAAACCAACGCATAAAGAGAGAGACACTCTCAATTGTGTGCTACTCCTACAATCCAATATTCTTCCCTCATGTAAATCATCCAACTTCAACAATTTTAATTAAATCATGTGGGACACGACATACACCATCCACTCAAAAATCAAAAGACACCCACGTGTCTTTCATGCATAAGCCAGAAGGACAAGTATTCAGCTGTGTTTTTTCGAAACCCAATTGACACACTCTACGCAGTTGACACAACACTCACTCAAAATGATCTTTTCTTTCTGTAACCAATAACAATAACCCAAGATAAAGTACAACACTCACATAGACAACCTTGGGTTACGCAAGAAACTCAATACAAACCCAACTCACACAAATGCTTATGACAGTAGACAAAAACAAAGCCAGATGTCACAAAATCAATTCAGCTATCTTGCAAAAACGCCATTAATGCATCAACAAAAGCAAGGAAGATTGCTGCCAATTGACACAGCAATCACCACACATCAGAGAAAAAATCCATAAGAAGCGTAATCCACGTAAATCTTCATCCAAGTAGAGTTCTATTTGCACAACAACTCTATCCAAGAATCCAATTCAAGTAAGATTTCTTGATATATATTTTTTGTTATCTTCTTAATATATATTTTTTGTTATCTTTTGAATATCTAATAATCAAAAATGTCAAAATTAAAATAATAGGATATACTAAATATCCTAACAACAACATATATACTTGAACTTTTGCTCGTCAATCCAGCTAAACAAATGCAAAGGGATAATGAATAGCTAGAGATGAGAATAGAAGCGTAAAGAGAGAAGAGCATATATGACATGGAACTCACAAAGCATAAAGAAAGAGTAGTCTATGATATGAAACTCACAATTTTTTATTTTTTTAGTCTTAGCTATATATCACATATGCATGTATGTCTCCTGTATTTTTTAACTGAGACTTAATAGAGATAGATGTTAAGTCAGAATCCTTTTTAAATGTTTGTAAAATATTACAATTCATTTTGTATGTATTTAAATATTACCGTTTAAATTTAATTTTGGTTAAAAATTTAGTCCAATTTGACCATTTGACCATTTTTGCATTAAAATAAGAATTTGATACGGATAGGTTGGCTCATTTAGTGACAACTTCCGCATATAATTTTCTGTTTTTATCCTTGCTTTAAGTTTTATGAATGTGGCGTTTTATATCCAAACAAAGCGAATAAAATATAAAAAGCTGGGATATCTAGAAATTATCTTTATTATGATAAAAATACTTGAACATACCGTTAATTAACAACAAAGAAGATGTATAAGATTAAAAAATTACTGGAGACTCACTTCAATAGGAAAAAGATATTACGAATTACAAGTACATATTACACCAAAATGCAAGATAATAATAGCAGGAGAATAATCAGTTTTCACTGCAGGATATTGCCATAGACATAGGACACAGATGTAGACATATACGGGATGATCTAAAAAAACACTTAAAACTCTCATCAATCTAAGGAATGATCTTCTGTTCAATTTTATGAAGTCTTATTGTGTCCAGTGAATCTCAATTATTTATTTCTGCGAGACCTGCATTAATTTATACGGAGCCCACGCGGGACTCAAATAAATAAATAGCTGAGATTCACCGGACACAATAAGACACCATAAAACTGGACAGAAGATCTGGACTCCATCAATCTTGCGAGAGTTTTTGAAACCTTAAACGAATCCATTGTGGAAGTTAGTCCTTAAACACCACAATAGGCTTTTAGACTGGAGTCGTCGTTGGCATAAACAGTTTTGAAGAAGTTACGCTTCATGTCAAAATAATTGTAGGGCTTGAACTGTAGGGGATGCTCATCATCAACTAGCTCTTCTGGAACTTCAACCATGCCCTTGTTAACGTAAGAAAATAGCCCAACTGAGTATCTTTCTTTGTCCCCATGCATCGTCACTCGATGCTCTAGAGGATGTATTCTGCCATTGCTCCATGCCTGCTCAAGTAAAGAAACAACAGAAAATGTAGAATATTCACATAAATCTTATTTACGTCTAAGGATATGTATGAAAAGGTACCCTTGTTTTGAGTACTTGAACCAGGTTTTGATGATTATTCTGATAAATGATCATAATGTAAATTTTTCACCAAACTCTTAGTAATAACTTGAACCATATATAAAACATATTGGTACATGCACACTTGGGGAAAAGAATAAGGAACTAGAAAGGCACCATAAGTGGCTCGCCAGCCATGATAGGGAAGGTTGATGGCTTAACATCAATACTAAACCACTGGCCATCCTTAGTCTTCATCTCCAAACCATTAACATGATTTTGGTCTAGCACAGCAACAAAGTCCATATCTTTATGGTTAGAACAGCCCAATCTACCTTCATCCTTCTTGGGAACTCTGTACTTCATCATTCGAAATAAGTAAGCAGTCGACTCCGTTCGTGATTTAAAGCGATGATTAATTCCATAGCCCTCAAACACCATCTTCATCACCATTTCCTCCAACTCTGCTGCTGCTCTTGTGTATGCTATAATGATTTGACTGAATAACCATAACCAACAAGTCTAAGGAAAATGTTCCAGTTTGTCATCGTAATTAAGCAACAATGTCTTATAGTATAAGCTACTGCTAGAGTACCGCAAAAGTTGTTAGAATCATGTTTAAAAATAGCAAAGCTAGTGAAAGGAATTAATGAATACCATATGAGATCGTTTCCTTCAGGCCACATATTGTGGATGAAAATTTGAGTGCCTTCAAGGGTTGTCGCCTCAGGAATGCCAAAGCTTTCATATAGCGGATGGAGAAGAGGATGATTCTCTATGTAGGAGAAAAATGGTATATCAGCAACATTTTTTCTCTTGGTCTCAACAGGAAGATCGAATATTACTTTTAAGGCGCTGAAGAGATCGTTGTGAAGCAGTGAGAGCGTGTCATATTTTGCCATGAAACAGCCATACTGCTCAAGTGCGCTAATCACCTGCTTACGACTGGTAAGCCAAGAACTTGTTCCCGGCTTCAGATCTCCCCGTGAAAAATCTACGACAGGTAGCTCAATGACTGGAGGTGATATAGAACTCATGGTTTGTCGATAGTAAAATGACTTCTTCGCTTTGTATTGGCACTCAGCGGTGAAGAAGAAGGTAGGATATATAGTAGCGGCCTATATGTAAGCTTAATCCGAAGAACATGGATTCTTTATACAAATTTAGGATGAACAAGCCATCACAAACCAATCATTAAGGCTTTTTAAAATGATCATGGTCATCATGGGCGGCGACATTAAATTTATTTTAATGATATATAAAATTAATTTAATTCAAACAAGTTTTGTGATTGGACTTTGACTTTAGTAGTATGTTAAATAATATTTTAAAATTTTGTTATTTAAAAAATATTATACAATTGATTAAGTGTAATTATACAAAAATAAATAGATTGTATAAAGCTTTTAGTAAAGTAATTGATTAAGCAGGCATAATTCTTATTAAATTACTAAATTATTACTATCATGCAAAAGAAACAAATCAAGATTAACATACAAATAAAATTTTGAATATATACTATAAATGAAAAAGACAAACTCTAGTGCAAAAGGCTTCACATTTTGCAAGGGTCAAGGGAGAATCATCAATTACATGTAGCCTTCCTTCTGCATTTTACAAAAAAGTTATTTCGGTAATTCGAATATGTGACCTCCTAGTCACAAAGAGGTTACCTTACTATTAAATAAGTTTTTTAATGAGACATAAGCTGATTTATCCTATATTTTGTTTGATTATTGCATTTAGTAGTTACTCGTCTTAAGAGTAAAAAGCATAAGCCTTGTAAAAATTTTATTAATCTTTAAAATTGTCAAAAAAATTATAATTTTTAGTTTTTCACAAAAATTCTTTTGCTTAGATTTTGATTAAGAAATAACAAAAAAAGCTACCTAAAGACCAAACTTGTACAAATCAAATGCTATTTACATGATGATTAACTCAACTCCTAAACTTGAACCAAACTAATTAAATTTGACTTAAACTATTAATCAATTTATTACATCTCAATTATTTAATTTTAGCATTTTTGATTATCGGGTCTTTAAGATAATGTTTAAAAATTCAAATCAAGATATAATATAAATAAATAACACTCCTTATTTGAATTAGATTTCAAGATAAGACTTAAAGTGAAATAGAAGTCTATCTTTGTTGGGAGTGTATCAAAAATCATGTTGTTTTATTGAAGGATTTTTGTAGGCTATTGTGTGGTGGTTGTGTGTGTTATTCGAAGTTTTATCTCCCTGTATGCGTGACCCTGAATCTGCACAACACATATGAATGATTTTTTTTTATTTTCTCTTGTTTGGGTGTTGATTGGAGTTGCATGAGTGGTCTTGGTTTTGGACTCCACATGTGCGATAATTTGTGATTGTCTTGGTGGAGTATTGATTGCAATCGTGGGTGAATGGTGAAGCCTTAATTTAATTATTTTGGTGATTTGAGGAATGTTGCGGGATTGCTTGGTTTAGTGATTGGGTGAAGGTGTGTGTGTGTCCACAATGGTCTTCCATTGATGTTCTCTTTATTATTACCATTAAACACATTATTGCCAAAAAGAGATGATGGTAGTATAGGCTAGTAGGTGGCTTACTTTCAATTGAGTTATTCATACAACCCACTTCATTGCTCTTGGATGGTAACGTCTTATGTTGGCTACGGTTAATGGTATGAGACGCAGTCGGTTGCAAGTGGGTGCAATGTTTTTATGGTTAATTGTATGATTTTCTGCAGCTAGTTTGGTGATTGTCTAGTGTTAGGTTGGTAGCTATTGTGTGTGATTTTGTAGCTAATTTTTCGTTGATAATTAATCCATCTTGTTGCTGCGTTTTCTGTTGATTAGGTTACATAAGTGGGTTGAATAATTGTTGATGGCCAGTTGCATTCTTTCCTATTGTTAAAGGACAATTGAGGGTTGTCTTGGGTAATTTTGTGGTTATTGTTTTGGTTGGTGTGCGAAAATTTCAGAAGTTTTTGTGACTTTGAAGTTGTTGTCTTTTTTATTAGTTTGGTGCTAAAAACTTTAGCAGTTGTCATGGTTATTGCAGCTCTATTGGGTTAACGTTTGTTGATTTGAGATGTTTTGTGGTTGATGTGTATGGGATGTTTCAGTGACTATATCAAAGATTCATAGCAGCATTCTTGGCAGACAACGTCCCGTTCTTTTGTTGATGAAGCAGTATATTTAGGGAA
The DNA here is from genome assembly GCA_027123425.1 of Erythroxylum panamense. Lineage (NCBI taxonomy): Eukaryota > Viridiplantae > Streptophyta > Magnoliopsida > Malpighiales > Erythroxylaceae > Erythroxylum > Erythroxylum panamense. The sequence goes on from JAOTIZ010000005.1 coordinate 5,835,896, forward strand.
GTTGTTTTTTTATCTCAAGTATTGTCTTTGTTTATGTTAGTTATTGTTTAATCACTTGAGTTGTAAGAAAATCCTCTGTTGAAGTTAGTACGAGGCGGTTGTACTATTGAGTGTAAAATTCTTTCACAGGTTGTGAGGACGAGGGATAGTGTCAAGAGTTGAGTGGTGTCGGCTCAGTAAAGCCTTGT
>JAOTIZ010000005.1:5870181-5884373 GCA_027123425.1 Erythroxylum panamense
TTAAATATATTTTACCCTTTAGATAATTATAATAAATTATTCATTTAAATCAAATTTAATTAATTCAATTTGAGATGATCATATAAATAACATTTAATTAGTCAATATTTAATACTCATACCGTATTTACTTTATTGTTATTTTTTAATCTTCAGATAAGAAATTTTTAAAAAACTGAAAATTCAAAAATTTTAAATATCAAAGAATCATATTTTTAAGTTTATAAAACTATGGAGAAAATTTATGGCCAATGTAATATGTTCTAACTTGGAATGCAAATGTTAGAATGCCTCGTGGCAAATGGAGCTCAGAAAGAAGACGAAGTTTCTATGACATAATTCTACATCTGAAAATTATACATGCTTGTCTGCTACAAGCCGGACATTATTCAACGATTCTTTGAATGCTTGCCAAGCAACCATAGAGTGACTTTGGGATGTCATCCCTTCCTCAACTACTTGCATTGCTCGTTTGTACAAATGATCAAACCATTGAACTGGGTTAGCAATATCCACGTTGTTAGACCCAAAATCTGGTACATAAAGACGTTTAAAATCCTTCCTCCACCGTGCAAGAATATACTGGAAAGGTACTTCCCCCACCCCGTTGTAGTCTAAAATACAAAGTGCATGTCGGCAAAGGTAGCCCTTAAAGTTGAAACAATTGCAAATGCAACGCACTTCTGCTCCTGTTTTATCATACACAACTTCAAACTTCCTCACGTCATTTGGATCCTCCTCACCTCCTTTTTCTTGAACCATGTATGTAAAAATTGGTCCGCTGGCATGTACTTGTGCTATGCTGAAACAAGAGGACATCATCACTATCTCATCTTGAAACTTCCTGAAAATATCGTTGGTATACATCCCAGAGAGCTGCATTTCATAATAGCGAGCTGTCTTCAACAAGGAACTTGAATCCCTGGACTCAATATCATCGATAGCTTCCTTCTGATGCTTCTTTTGTAAAACTAGTTCATAAATGTCAAAGAACTCCTTCAAAGAAGTCTGTTGATGCACATAACCATCGAAAAAGGGACTAATAGACCCACCCTTTTGGAAACAGGATAACCCAGCAAACATAGTATCCTTGGAGTAAATTGGAACCCATCGCTCTCGATCTTCATAAAAAGTTTGAAGCCATTCATGATCTGCAATTTGAAAATGTTGAACCATATTTACCCAAGTCATTTCAAATTCCTCCACTTTTCGAGAGTCATAAATCGTAGTATTCAGCATCATCTGAAATGCCTCACAATCATGTAATGCACCCAAGTTTTTGAGGATATTCTGAACAACATTTGACAAGCAAAGGCGATGGTGAGCCCTGGGAAACACCTCTGCAATTGCATTTTGAATTGCCTTACATTGATCAGTAATAATAGTTTGCGGAGGACGACCAATCATACATGTAAGCCATGATCTGAACAGCCACATATAGGTTTCATATGTGTCATCTGCAAGTAAGGCACAACCAAGCAGAATTGAATGCCCATGGTGATTTATTCCAACAAAGGCAAAAAGAGGAACCTCGTATTTGTTTGACAAGTACGTTGTATCAAATATGACAACATCTCCAAAGTAACCATATGCAGCTCTAGACCTAGAATCAACCCAAAGCACATTCCGGAGAAACCCCTCATCACTAAGATCCATCAAGTAGAAAAAGTTGGGATTAGTAAGCTGAACCCAACAAAAATAATTGTGGATGACATGATCATCTCCCTTATGAAGTCTTAGTCGCTTGGACATATCAACTTGGTGGCTGCCATCTCCCTCGTTAGAATTTGAACCCAGAATATCTGGAGCAGTTGTTCTATATAATTTGATTGTTCGCACTTCCACATCAACAGTTGGTTCTACCTTTCTTTTAGACCCAGCATCCATTTTCTTGTGTGACTTTGAATTTTGGGCTCTCTCCGGATCAAATAAGTGATTGTGATCAAGCTTAACCTCATCAACCCTCCACCTGTTAGCCTCCATCAATCTCAATCTTATCATAGCCAGACAACCAGTCCTTGTTTCCTTTCTGCGGCTATTCGCTTCTTTAACAGTCTTAAAACCCTCACAGTTGCAGCATAACACTGCACCACGCTTCTCCTTGCTGTTGCGTTTTGTCCACGAAGACTTCACCCGTATGGCAAATCCCAATTCTTTAGCATAGCTGTTATAATAATTGTAAGCATCATCATATGAGTCAAACTCCATGCCCACGAGAGGTGGAGGATAGTCCTTGCCTTGACATTCACCATTTTGACCACCTACTGTGGTTGTGTCATCTCTATATTCAGCAAGATCATTGTCTCTAATATCAAGAATTTGCTTACAGTTTCTCTTGAGGCCATTGCCTTCAGACTCGAGATCATCACCATCAATCTCAACGTCGTTACCTCCCATCTCATGGTTGTCATCTTCAATCTCAAGATTGTTGCTCTCTAACTCAATGTCATTTCCCTCAATCTCGATATTATTTCCCTCACTATCAAGGCCATTGTCCTCAATCTCAAGGTCATTGCCCTCAATGTCAAGACCATTGCCATCAAATGCAAGATCATCACCTTCCTCTTCAAGCACTTGGTCACTGTTTTGAGAGCCCTCTTCAATCTGAAAAGTAAGAAACAAAAGAGATCCAGTGAAAAACCTTGTTTTTTTCCGTCAACAAGCCTAAAATTCAAGTTACATAAATTTTTAATCCATTTTTACCACATTTATGGAAAGTTTAGCAAATGGGAGTTTTAGAAACTACGGCTTTCAATACTGCTTCATAATCATGAAACGTTTAAACTTGTGAAATTTTGTGACTTATAAAAGTCAGAATCCTTCACATAGGTGTTTGTTCTCCTAAATGACTTGCCACATTGTGCACGGATATTTAAGAGCCTTCAGCTGTTTCGTGAGTCCACGATCATCATCCCAAGTATAAGATTATGATACTTAGCAATTATACGGACACCCATCCTCACTATCACTAGTATTACTTACCATTGCTTCCAATTCCAAGTCCAGGCCTCTAACAACCTAAAGATTCATTAGGCTATATACTCATGCCATATGAACTCAAACGAAACTCTACCCATGCCCAAACTTCACTGTTAATCCAGGCCACTCAAGATACCAAACTACCTTTATCCACAAAACGTAAACCACCAAAACACTAAACAGCCGCAATAACTTCTCAATCTAATTCCCCATTCCATCAACTCAATAATTGGCAGAAGTGAAACTCAAGACTCAAACTTTTGAAATCTATAACTGCTTACCACACCCACAATGAACAAAATCGAAACCAAACATTGCAAACCCGAATTTCTTTAAACCTTAAACTCCGTCCCTATTCACTTCAACGATAACAAAGCATTGCAAACGCGAGAAAAACAGACCTCAATCATGGCCATTGGCAACCTTTTGCTTCATGAATCTACTCCATCAAATTAAAGTTTGAAGCTTTCAATTTTTGATAGCTGGAACCTCCCCCGTCGTCTAAGCTAAATCCACCACTGGTCTCCTTTAGGAATATGAAAAAAAAAAAGGAGAGAAAGGGGTAAATCTGGAGTGTGACGCAGGCCTAATGAAAGAGAGGAGCCAGAAGGTTCTGTTCGCTTGCCATTGGCTAACTAGTTCGTGCTTTTCATTTCTAATTTGGAATGAAATGTACAAACTTGTTTTTTCTTACTTATAAAATAAAATAAAAATATTAAATATCAACTTAATATTTAAATTTTTAAGAAATTTTAATAAAATTTTAAATTACTAATTTTTATATAAATTATATGCTTTTAATTTTTTAAATTATGTCACGTTATTCAAAAACAACTATTATAAATTTATAGATTTTAAGATTGCTGAAATTCTCTTAATTTTACATATCGGTTAAAATTTTACTCAATTATTATTATTGCTAAAAATTTGAAAGTATAATTAAAATTCTCAAAATTAAATTCGAATGAATTCTAATATTTTTTATTAAAAAATTATTATACTATCTAAAATTGGCCCTTTATATTTACTCAAAATTAAAAGAAAAAACTTCCAAACAGCCAAAGTCAAAGAAATACAACAACAGAAAAGGGCATATAGAATAACGTGCGACTCAAATTGGATGGATACAACTAATCTTGACGTGTCGGCAAGGGCAAGGACGTCCATAAGCACACGTAAAAACCTAGGTCAGTGGGTGATTTGGTAATTTCATCCCTCGCTGGACTTCTATATAAGAAAACACCTCTTCAAGCCCTCCCATCACATATCTCTAATCTTTTCGCAGCCAAACGCGTAGATCTTATCTCTCTCTCTCTCTCAAGGTGTGTTTGGTTTCTTCGTTTGGGTTAAGAGAACGGTGTTTTTGATTTCGATTCTTAGATCTGTGATTCTTTGATGATGTTATTGTGTTCTGTTGAGTTTATTTGACTTCTAGATCTGTCATCTTTTGTATGCTGCTTTGATCTGTTCGAGTTTTCTTCTGCTATTGGTTATGTTCTCCGATTATGAGTCGGACGTTCTTACCTTCTGAAGATAGTTCTATTTTTCAATTCTTAGTTTTGGGTGGCTCCTTTTTCTGTTTAGATCTTCTTCTTTTTTTTAAGTTTGTGATCCGCGTCAATATGGTTTCTTTTGTTCTTTAGTATTGTGTTTTTCTTCGTCCGATTTATATCCTTTATCGATAGATCTGATGGGCATGATTGCAGCTTGTGAAGCATGTGCCTGTTTTTCAATTTGTCATATGATGTTTAAGACTTCCATTTCTGATTGGGCTTTTAGGGTGTAGAATTGTGATTCTTTTTTGTTGTCTTCTAGGATTCTTTATGAACTTCTCAAAAATGCCTTCTTTGTTTCTTGTTTTATGAAATGAATTTATGAGATCAATAAACCGACGTAACAAAATTGACTTGTTTTCGTATAGATCTTGATGTTTTCCCATGTGTGGAAATTTTGTGCGGGTTCTTGTCTGCATCATCTTGTGTTTCGAAGAAAACATGCTGTTGTATTGAATGTTTGGTTTTGGGTATGGATTATAAATATTTAGATGTTGTTTCTTTTGATTTAACAGATGCAGATTTTCGTTAAAACCCTGACCGGCAAGACTATCACCCTCGAGGTGGAAAGCTCAGACACCATCGATAATGTCAAGGCCAAGATTCAAGACAAGGAAGGCATTCCTCCTGACCAGCAGAGGTTGATTTTTGCTGGAAAACAGCTTGAGGATGGCCGCACTCTTGCGGATTATAATATTCAAAAGGAGTCGACCCTTCACTTGGTTCTCCGTCTTCGAGGTGGCATGCAAATATTTGTCAAGACCTTAACCGGCAAGACAATTACCCTAGAAGTTGAAAGTTCTGACACTATTGATAACGTAAAGGCCAAGATTCAGGATAAAGAAGGCATCCCACCGGACCAGCAGAGGCTGATCTTTGCTGGCAAACAGCTCGAGGATGGTCGCACCCTGGCAGATTACAATATCCAAAAGGAGTCCACCCTGCACTTGGTGCTTCGACTTCGAGGTGGCATGCAGATCTTTGTGAAAACTCTAACTGGAAAGACAATTACTCTTGAAGTTGAGAGTTCCGACACCATTGATAATGTGAAGGCCAAGATCCAAGATAAAGAAGGCATTCCACCTGATCAGCAAAGGCTGATCTTTGCTGGAAAGCAGCTTGAGGATGGTCGCACCCTGGCAGATTACAACATTCAAAAGGAATCCACCCTCCACCTTGTCCTCCGTCTCCGTGGTGGCATGCAAATCTTTGTTAAGACCCTCACTGGCAAGACAATAACCCTGGAGGTTGAAAGTTCAGACACGATTGATAATGTCAAGGCCAAGATTCAGGATAAGGAGGGCATCCCACCAGACCAGCAGAGGCTGATATTTGCGGGAAAACAGCTTGAGGATGGTCGCACTCTTGCAGACTACAATATACAAAAGGAATCTACCCTTCACTTGGTTCTCCGTCTGCGAGGTGGAATGCAAATTTTTGTTAAGACCCTAACTGGCAAGACGATCACCTTGGAAGTTGAAAGCTCTGACACAATCGACAATGTGAAGGCCAAAATCCAGGATAAGGAGGGCATCCCACCCGACCAGCAGAGGCTGATCTTTGCAGGAAAGCAACTTGAGGACGGTCGCACCCTCGCTGATTATAATATCCAGAAGGAGTCCACCCTTCATTTAGTTCTCCGTCTGCGTGGTGGTATGCAGATTTTTGTGAAGACCCTTACAGGAAAGACCATCACCCTGGAGGTTGAGAGCTCTGACACGATTGACAATGTCAAGGCTAAAATCCAGGACAAGGAGGGTATTCCACCGGATCAGCAGAGGCTGATTTTTGCTGGGAAGCAGCTCGAAGATGGGAGGACACTTGCCGATTATAACATCCAAAAAGAGTCCACGTTGCACCTTGTTCTCCGCCTTCGCGGTGGATTCTGAGCTTGTATTGATATTGTGTTTCCATGGATGATGATGTTGGCATGTTGCAGCTTGAATAAGTGTTATATACAGACACTATTATGGTCCTTTAATTCTTTTTATGGCTTTTTAAACTGTGTGACTATTGTGTGAATGGCCTGTTAAGGTCATAGCTATTGTGATATATAGTGAACGATGTTCTAATACGAGCCTTGCACTTGTTTTGGATTCACATGCTGTCCACGTTCATCTGATGCATCACTTGGCATTATGTTTAATTAGAAGTTAGTTAATAAGTTGCACGATAGTGGGGGGTTTTTCATTTTGTTTGAAATCTCAACAGCCATGACAGCTTGTAATGTAAATTCTATTCAACTTTACGCCATAATATGATGATAGAAAACGTGAAAAAGAAGCATTTGTAATTGCTATATCTTATGCGGTCCAAGTCTTGACATCAAGATATTAAATATGAACCTGTTGGCCGATTCCAAATACCAACCAATGAAAGTCTTAGTTGACAATTGATACATGCTTGCTAGGTTCAATCCAAATCGCTTCTCTCTCTATTAACATAAGCACAAAAGGTCACCAAGTGACACTTGAAGGAAACATAAGGAACATGATACAGATATCCACTCGGTTCCACCTTCCAGACTATCAAACATGGCAGCCGAGTGATGATAGGCAAATAACACTGTCAATATTTGTAAATCAAAAGTTAACCAAAACTATGCTCCACATGGCAAAAGTTACCTACTCGACTTTTTTGACCTATTGTTTCGAGTGCTTAGTTTCTTCTTCGATGTCAGATCTTCCTTGGCTTGTTTAGTGGTTGTTGCTCTTCTTCCCTTCTTCATTTGACTGCCTCCTTCTTCATCATTTGCCCCGGCATATTCTCTTTTAGAGGGCTTCTTATTCCGGCCTTCAGGGTTCAACTCCCTCTTTTTACTAGCCCTTTTAGCGCCTCCCTCTTCCTCGCTCACAGATTCAGCTGAACCAACATCATCGTTTTCATCTTCTTCTTGAGACTCAGTTTTGCCTTTTGAATCCTTCTTGACACGCCCTTTAGGCTTCAAGTCTCTCTTTGCTTGTACCCTTTCAACATTCTCCTCTTCCTCACTTAGTGACTCACTGGCACCATCCTTTTCGACATCTTTACCACCTCTTTTCTTCTTTGTAGGCTGTTTCTTGGCTTCCACTGCTTTTGTAGCTTGGTTTCCGGTTAGCTTTTGCAACTCTGGTATGTAGGCTGTTGTCTAAATCCAAACGTAAAATAACTAAAGAATTCTACACATTTTTGCTATTTATATGTACTTCCATGAATCCATAGAAGAAGAAATAAGTCCTTAAAATAAACCACTAAATAGATAAAACGTGAGATAATACAACATACCCTACCACCAGCAGTTATGAAATCAATTCTTTTTCCTGCCATAACCAAAAAAAAAGCATCAGTGCCTCTGTGCATGGCAATTAGCTTTAATAGATGGACAAGAAGTGTATGCAGTTTCTTATTTTCCCTTCAAAGGTAATAAAGAGTGTATGAGACAAATATAAATAGAAGGGATGAGGCTCATATATGGCCAGACCACAGGAGGAAGGGGATATCGTGTAAGGTCAAGAGCCAACCATCAACCAAAGCCTTCCCAGGCTTCTTTTCTCGGAAATGAAAAATCCAATTACTGGGGTACTGACTACTATCCGCCCCAACTTCTACTGCTTTTTCAATGACCTGTAAAAGTGATTTACTTTTTGTCAAGATGATCACTCAAAATATTATCTTACCACTTAATTTCCCAGGCTTTTTTCCCCATCGAGAATGAAACAACCACTCGAGAGGGAATTGACTGGATTCAGCATCAACTTCAACCGCATAATGAACAACCTACATATTGATTCCTCTATTTTTGCATGAAAATTGAATGCCTTTACAAATCAGATTTTGAGTTTCGCAATGAGACTCCAGACTGAATATAGCATAAGTGTCCTACCTCCTTAATACAATCACGTAACGTGACACAGCTTTCTTTTGACATACTAGAAGCAATCTGCAGGGGATGAATCCTCGCCTGTGATTAGAGTGAAAATATAAGACCCGTAGCATGCTTTGATATTTGAGTTACAAAATGGCTACAAAGTGACACATCCCTCATAAGAAGGAAGCTTTTTGATGAAAAAATTTTGGACAATGTAAATCCTTGAAAACATAAACTGGGATGCTTGGAGGGCAATATTTTTCTAAAGGATTTCTGTTAGAGAAGTGCTCTAAAGGGAATCACCTTCAGCACTTATTGTACAAAACATTTTATGATTAATAAAGACAGTTTTCATTATTTCGATGTTCATACGTTTATAGATTTGATGTTGATCTTAAATTGATACAAAATATAACATGGAAGAAATCAGGATGAGATCATGATAATGAGATTCTTATCATGTGTAATAATTATATTAGTATCTAAACTTTCACCCATGATAGGATTAATAAGATGAGATATTATTAATCCAGATAGACTAGCGCATGTTATACTCCTTGATTAGATCAAACAGTAAATCTCATAAACTGTAGACATGAGTTGTTTAGAGTTAATATATGGATGCTTACTAAACATAATAAGTACATTGGATTGACCTACTATGAGACAATCATATGGATATTCTATTCCAATCTCAATGATAGTCTCATCATAGCAATGGTGCAAGAATTCTTTGACTTGAAGTACTCAAGGATATCTCGGATACTAATCCTATACTTTGACTACATTCATCGATGCCTTTTAAGGGTTACTCATAGGGTAATCATTAGGTACAATTTGAGGTATTCAGAGGTAATTGAGTAGCCAATAAAGGATTCACCACTCCTGATAGAAGGAGATGATACCCACGGCCTCTTGTCAAGGTCATTACTCGAGAATCTCTGGCTAGAGCAAATATGTGTCATGAAGAGAATCTTCAATGATACATAAAGTAATGAGATCATCAGGACAAGATCTAATAACACTTGGACTAAATGTGACGTAGTCAGTCTAATAGGAGTTGACACTTTGACCATACTTTGAATCAAGTGGGGCATTGATGGTGAAAGGACAAATTGCATGGCAACATTGCGTATGGAAGCGTTCGTAGTCAAACCACTGACTTTCCGGTTGATTGGAGATCATGACGTATTGCTAAATACTACTATTGACTTACTTGAATGAAATGTTAATTTAAGTAGCCAACATAACCAGGAACCTAATGGATTACACACATAGGAGATCTGAACGATGAGTAAAATGGTTTTGAATGGTAATTCAAGATATGAGAGTGTTTCAAGATTGTATCACGATGTGATCGTGGTAGAAAACGTTGCATGGAATAGATTAGAAACAAGTTTTGTTAGCTTCCATTAATGCATGCTATTCATGGTCATTAACTTCCAATAACTTCCATTAATGCATGCTATTCATGGTCATTAACTTCCCATAACTTCCATTAATGCATGTTATTCATGACCATTAACTTCCCATAACTTTCCATTAGTGATGGGAGTTATGAAAGGCCAAATGGTGCAAAAAATTGAGAAGATTTTCGTGCATCTTATGTAAGACACATATAAAGAAAAGGAAAGGTTTTTTTTCTCTCACACTCACTTTTTCTCTCTAACTCTCTCAAGAGTTCTTGTTTTTGCTAGCACAAAGAAAAATTTCTAGCCATCTCCTAGTGAGGTTTCATCTTTTTATCTTCGTGTAGATTTTCATTAGAGACGGCGTTGATCGTTGTAATTTACGACAACCCAACGCAGAGAAGATTAAAGAACGAAAGAGATCGTCAAAAAGAAATGTAAACATCTTACATTTCATGTTTTTTCTTTTTCTATATCTATATGCATGAGTAGATCTAGTTTTTGAGGTTCCGTTTATTTTTGTTGCGTATATTTAATATATATTATGTATGAGATGCATAATCAGAACCTAACAATTTCTGTTTTTCCCTAACTGAAACATGTTCTAGCCTAGTGAACCTACTAAATTTAAGATGAACAAGCATAGTCATTAGATACCAGAAAAGACTGGATTATCCAGTTTCAGTTAGATCCAATCTGTTCATGCTTTATATATAGGCTAGATGCACTTCAACAGCTCATTTAATCCATAAGCATTTTAAAGAAATGTTATTCCCTTGAAAGTCCAGTAAGCCCTCATTGAAGATGCGTCCCTTTTAGAAATAGAAAGTAGAAAGGAAGAATTAAGATAATTGAAGCCACCACTTTCACCCATGCCTAAAAATAGTTAGTAAACATGCAATCATGCAACCAAATCAATAGCCAAACTATTATGGTAAGTATTGAAATCTTGAGTACAACCACGAACAAAGAACTAAAGGTGCTAAGTGAGGATTAAATTTACTGACCTGGTACAACACTTCATCTGCAACCCAATTGCCGATGCCAGAAATAAAACTCTGTGAACATAAGCACAGTTCAAGGCAAACATAATAATCAAGGGACGCTTTGAAATGACCATAAAGTTAGTCACAGAAAATTCTAAAGCCATCTAACCGAACAACTGAATTTTGAGGGCTCATCTATAAGAAATGACCATCTGATAGCTTCCTATGGCAAAAGAGGATGCATCCACAAAGGATGGCGACTTAAACTGGTCATCTCAGAACCACTAATGATAGAATTTAAAGCAACTATAACTTCAAAGACAATTTCTCCTCTAACACGCAACAATAGTGATACACGTACAAAAAGAATGCTTTGGTAGATGATAAATTTCCTACAGCTACATAATCTACGGAAACCCAATGTCCCAATATTTGAGGTCAAGTTTATTCCCCAAAGCTGAGAATAAGTTAAGAAAGGATCATGTACCGTGCTATCTTGTAAATAGCATGAACATGCATATGGATTATGATGAAATAAATGGAAACTTTTCAATCTAGGCTAGTCCTATTTCAGCAAACATTTTTGGCCTTCCAAGGCTGCCTGAACTGCCTTTGTCTCCATAATTACCACTTCTTAATTCTTTCATCATTAGTCCTCAAACAGTTACATTTTAGCTTTTTAGTGACACCTGATTACAGTATAACACCCATAACCCATTGGTTATATTTAGCCAGAGCATTTTGGAAAGGAGATGTATTTCATAGATCTCCATGCTCATATGTTACACTTATATTACAGCATGTCCAAATTGGAGGTAAATCAGCAAGATGTTTAACCTGGTCCAATAATAGAGCTTTGATTGCAATTTTCTTCTTGCGCAGAGATTCATAAAATTCATCAGCTGTCATTAACTCCAAGAGTGCATCAGGGCCGAGTTCAGATATTGGGGGAACGGAAGTGGGCTGTACCAGAAAGGGTTAAGAAAAAATAAGTATTGTGTACATTTCAACAGAGAAGCACAGAAAAGGAACAAAATAAATCCTTGGGAATTAAAATCAAATACATCTTGGAGCAAGCGAACTTTAGCAAATCTCCTCTTGTCAGTGAAAGACAGCTCTAGACCATCATCTAGCTGCATGAGCACCAAAATTCTTCAATTGGTGGAAATGCTCACTGGTTTAGATTTTACATGCATGAACATATATAATTTCAAGTTCATGGTTATATAGACACTTCTAAATTTCCACATCCATTCACATAAACAACCCATGTAATCCATGAGACACATTGAAAAAGAAAATTCATTCAATCTATTAAAACGTGTTCTTACTTCGATAAATATCTTTGAATATTTGGAAGGCCACTCGTCATTGTCCTTCACAGCAGACCTGAAGATCATAGATTAGCAGCCAGTTAATATCAGAGATACATCGCATCATTGAAAATGCAAAGTCCCACAAACAACCATTTTGAAGTATTGCATACCTGGCTAAAGACCACAACTTAGTATCAAAGAATAATTGATAATTGAAAAACTGTATACTTAATAAGGAGAAAACATAATTGTACAATATTTCCAACTTATCTTACTATTTCAAGGGAGAATTTTCAACGACTCTGCAACAATACTTCTAGGATAGTAGATCGCATAAGAAAGAAATTTCGCACATGCAATCAATACAGGAATATACCTTGGCTGTTAAACAAGGGGAGAGAGAAAAAAGTTGAATGTACTAGTTTCAAATTCTAAAACCCGATTCCTTAAATCAACACAATTAGCAAGCACAATTTCTTTAGTACAAAAGCATTGTTCGAACATGAGGTGTTCAGGGCAATGTACGCACACAAAATTTTGCGGATATGACTCACCTCTTGTACTGGGTAACAGCAACCCCCTTAATGTATATTGCACCCGCCATCCCTGAAACAAATTCTCAATCTTATAAGCAAATATAAGTAGCAAAACATAGGCTATAGCTCAACATTGGCTACATGTGCTGATGAACTCATGAACCTAAGTTTAATGCTCCCGAATAATCATCAAGTAATCAAGGAAATAAGACAAATTGAAAAAAAAAAAAAGACTTGAGCTTTCTAACAATTTTATAAACTTGCAACAGCTCCAACCCACAGAGCCTTACTTCCCAACAAAGACGAAAAGGGCATGCGATAAAGGAACAAAGATGTACCTTTTAGAAAAAAAAAGGATAAAAAAACAAAAGATGGCTATTTTATATATGACAGCAAAAGTTGAAGCAAACAAGAAGAAAGTAGCAAGTAGGTTTTGAGACAATCGAGAACCATACCGAACTGAAAGGTAGGGAAAGGAGGGGAATCAAGTTGAAGCCAGAGATTCTTGCCCTTACGAAGAGCCGAGATTAGGGTTTTGCCAACGAGAGCGGCCTCGAAATCAGACGGAGACACGCCGTCGATGACTTTGGAGTCATTTGCTACGATGGCCTTTTTGATCCTCTTACCCAAGCAGTTCTGCTCTATGGCTCTCCTCGCCGCCTCCACCTCTGGCAGCTCCGGCATTGTCGATTCGTCCGCCGGCGAGTGTGTTGTGGATTTTGGCGCCAGAAAAGGCGTAGAAACTAGGCAGTATAATGGGTCACACTGTGACAGTGGGTTTAGTGCTATCAGATTACTTTCTCACCCTGTTTTAAAAAATATCTAATCCAACTCAAATGGCTTCCATAAGTTGAGGTGGGATATTCGATGTAATATTATCCTGCTTTATTTTATCTCATAAAATTTTAGTCATTTATTTCGCGAGATCTACGCAATATTTATGCGGGATCTATATAAATAAATAGCTGAGATTTATTAGACAGAATAAGACAGGATAATATTAGACAGGACATTTTAGACTCCCATAAGTTAAGGTTTGAGTGACAGCCCAATTACATAGTGTTGCCGCTTGTTTGGAAAAACAGAATCATAAGCTAGTAAGGGGTTCTCCTGATTTAAATAAGGTTGTCGACTTGAACCTTTTTTATGTATGCAGTTATTTAAAATTTGATAATAAAATTTTACCTCTCGTAAAGAATTTACCTGGTTTGAACGAGAATTAATTTAATTATAGATGACTTAAAAATATCTTTCTATAATTAAAATCTTTCTTAATTTCGAAAGCTGCAAAAAAAACAAAAAAAAAACAGAATCATATTCTTGTCCAACTTTGTTAATTGCCCTGAGTTGCTTGTATTGTCCTTGTTCCGCGTGATTGCTTACCGTAAACGCAAGCTTATGAGTTGCTTGTATTGTCCTTGTTCCGCGTGATTGCTTACCGTAAACGCAAGCTTATTGTATGTTAATTGCTCGTTAAATACGAAATGATAATTTCTAAAAATTAAATAAATTTAAAAAATTTAAAAAATAATAAAAAATTAAAATTTAATTATAAAAGATGAATATT
>JAOTIZ010000005.1:5898853-5914418 GCA_027123425.1 Erythroxylum panamense
GTAATTAATTAATTAATTATAATATTTTAATTAATGAATGAATTATATTGTAATTAATTATTTTTAATTAATTAATATTAAAAATATAAAAATAAAAGATATAAAAAAAGTTTCTAAAAATAAATTATCAAACTATTATTCACTCATTTTTTATTTCTTTCACCGTTAACTTTTCTCAAATTCATATACCAAGCCTTTACTCCTTTGGGCACACGTGACTAAAAACACTTATAAAAGGTCTTCCACTTTGGCCACCACGTGGGAGTTACACTAGTCACTCAAAAACACCCTGCCTTTCGGAGTTATTAACACTTTTGCCACTTGCACCAGAGGACTACACGGAGGAGTCGCAGGCCATAGCGCACGTGCGGAGACTCCTCGACATTGTCGCCTGCACCACCCGATTCTCCAAGCGCCGGCCGCCCTCTTCGCCGTCGGAGAGAAAGAGTAATGCTAACTGTAAACCTCAACCAAGCCCGCTTGCACCTTCTGGAAACAACGTGCTCCCCATTCCGTCATCGGAGAGCACAGACATGGTGGCGATTCATCCGACTCCCAAGCTTTCTGAGTTCTACGACTTCTTCTCTTTCCCTCATCTCACTCCTCCCATCCTCAGTAAGTGTATATATGTACATAAAGACATATGCTGCTATATTCCTCTGCGTTTTCGTTAAGCAACTTTCTTTGTTTTTTGAGTGAGAATCATGATGTTATTTAGTTGACCATTCAGTTTTTGTTTTTCATTCAAGCAGCCATAGCATGCAAAGTACTTTGTTTTTATAATTTTTCATGAAGCATAACCTTGAAATCAAATTTTCTGATGAAGATTTGAGGAGATGTGAACAAAAGGATGGAGAGCAGAGGCGCGAAGGCGACTACTTTGAGATTCAGGTGCTTCATTGTCTCTTTTTCGAGATTAGGGATGTATGATATAAGCACACAAGTTCTGTTTTTATTGAATTTCACTACTTGGGAATGTAGTCGCTGAAGCTGTAATGTACCCGTCTTTGTAGATCAAAATCTGCAATGGGAAGCTAATAAATGTGGCAGCATCAGTGAAGGGCTTTTATCCAGTAGGAAAGCAGTTCTTCCAGAGCCATTCATTGGTGGATCTTCTGCAAAATCTCAGCCAGGCTTTTACCAATGTAGGTACTTTGTAATTTTGGTTTATTGCTACAGGTCGAAAATGTTAAAAGCGTTATATTCGAGGAATGTTGCATTGTTGTAATGGAGTTTGAAGTTACTAAACTGTGGAGTTGCATTGTTGTAATGGAGTTTGAAGTTACTAAACTGTGGAGTTGCATTGGTGCAGGCATACGATTTGCTTATGAAAGCTTTTCTAGAGCACAATAAGGTGATGAATTTTATTTTATTGTCATACTGAATCATTCGATAAATGTGAACTCAGTTGTGGATTTTCTTTTGAGATGAAAATTTGAAGTCATATTTATTTTGTTTTCCAGTTTGGTAATCTTCCTTACGGGTTTCGTGCAAATACGTGGCTTGTTCCTCCATCAATTTGCGACTCTCCATCCAAATTCCCTTCTCTACCATCAGAAGATGAGAGTTGGGGTGGTAGTGGTGGAGGGCAAGGAAGAAATGGTGAATATGATCTTCGACCATGGGCCACCTATTTTGAAATATTGGCAAGCCTACCATGCAAGACAGAGGAAGAAAGAGTGGTCCGTGACAGGAAAGCATTTTTGCTTCATAGCCAATTTGTTGATGTCTCAATTTTTAAAGCTGTAGAAGTTATCCGGCGCCTCATTGATTCTACTACAAATGCTGTAAATTGTTGTTTGGGTTCAAATTTATTTGAGGATCGTGTAGGAGACCTGTCCATTGTTGTCAAACGTGATGATGCTAATATCAATTCAAAGTCTGAGGTAAAATTTGGACATGAGTTATCTGATGCCTCTGCTAAGGAAGTTATGCAAAGGAACTTGCTTAAAGGAATAACAGCTGATGAGAGTGTTGTTGTTCACGTAAGTGCAACTGTTTTCTCTACATCTAACATTGAAGCACCTACTCAATCTCACATGCATGTAGGACAACAAACCTTTCTGTGTGGCCATAGGTTGTACTTCTATGATTAGTAGATAGCATTAGTTGGGTGCATTTATTCATTGATGTTAAATAGCTTCCCTTTTCCATATCTTTTTTTCTTTGTACAGAGATTGTCTAAACCATCTGCAGTTTCATTGTTGTTTTTCCTTCCTGACCTCCCTTTCTACTAATTCTGGACAGCTGTGTAGACGAGAACTGTGTACTTTGTGAGATTACTAATACATAAATATTTTTCACATATCCATTTGAATCAAGGTTAGTTCTTTCCTTAAAAGGACGATAAAGAAGCTCAGAGGAGCTCGGTCCAGGACTTGGATTTCAGTATTATGAATGTCATCTTGATTGTATTGTTCTTTAGGCCCTTCTTCCTGTGAATCACATAATAGCATCGAAATTACTCACATTGGATTTGATCTTTACCTCATCTGAACATGTTGCTACTTAAACATTGTTTCCGCAAATATAGAGCGCTGAAACAACATTGCAAATTTTTGACACAGGATACCGCAGCTTTAGGTGTTGTCATTGTAAGACATTGTGGATACAATGCAACAGTGCAAGTTGCTGGCAACATGAAGAAGAGAAACAGTGATGCTCAAGATATTGAAATCAATGATCAACCTGATGGGGGAGCTAATGCTCTTAATGTTAATAGGTCTGATTGACAATCTCATTCTATCCCTATAAAAAAGATTGGCTTCAGGCCACAGCAAACACATACCAGTAGCATGCTAGGAAACTCTATGATAAGCAATTAACAAAAGGAGATGATCATCAGTCTTGTCTCAACTAATATAGGAAAATATGTAAGTTACAATCGTAAAAACTGAAAGATGCTGTTGTAGCATGAAAATAGATCTTACTCACTTTACAATCTTACACTCTATTAGAGAATTTATTCTAATTGTACCGGCTATATAGTAAAGGCAGCTATCTGCTATCGTGAATTCGATATTTGTTATGGTGGTATGACTAGTTATCTTATAACAGGCAGGTGCATTTAATCAGATTAGTTTTACTGCATATTCTGTCTCATGCCTTTTTTTAAGATATACTTCTCAAGGAAAAGGCTTTAGAAGTTTGCAATAGTTCACGTCAAAATCTTTGGATCTTGTATTAAATATACTTCTGAACGCAAGCATTCACACAATGTTTTCGCTATGTCCTATCGACTTAAAGGTTTCAAAACTCACTGCAGCTTGAGGGTTCTGCTTCAGAACTCTTGTGGTACTGAATCAACAGGGGGTCAGTCACCTATCTCCACTTTGGATGATCTTGAAGAATCTAGGCATCTGGTTCGACAAATTGTTCAAGAAAGTTTGATCAAGTTAGGGGAGAATCATCATTCTTCTGAAAGGTCTATTAGGTGGGAACTTGGCTCATCTTGGTTGCAACATCTGCAAAAGCAGGAAACAACAGATATGAAGTCTAAAAGCTCTGTGGTTGATAATGATACTGAACATACTGTGAAAGGTCTTGGAAAGGAATTTAAGTTTTTGAAGAAAAGGGACAAGAAAGATAGCATGAGTAATGCACACCAGGAGAAGGACAATGAAATTGGCATTTGCAATGAAAGCTTGGGAACTGATGTAGGACATAATGGGTCTGAAGAGACCTGCTGCAAGAATGGATTGAAGAATTTGATTACTGAAGATGCATTCTTACGTCTGAAAGGAACAGGAACTGGTCTTCACTTAAAGGTTTGTGAGAGGAGCTCTAAGTTATGCATTGGATTCTTTTCTTGTTGCTCTTCTTTCTCTTTTGGTACATCTCTGGTCATTTCTCGCTCTAACTGCACTGCTATACCTCTGGCTACAGTCGATAGATGAACTTATCAGTATGGTACATGAGTACTATGATGAAATTGCTTTGCCGAAACTGGTAACAATATTGATGCTCATTAGTTTTTGTGCCAATAAAACCACTAACTATTGGACATATAGCTCATGTTATCTCTCATACTTAAAATTAGGTAACGGACTTTGGCTCGCTTGAGCTTTCCCCAGTGGATGGCCGAACACTGACTGACTTCATGCATTTAAGGGGACTGCAGATGAATTCTTTGGGTCGTGTGGTAAGCAATTACTCCGACTCAGCCATCTTCTCCTATCTCTCACTATACAAATGCATAGTTAAGTAATAATATGTGTTGTTTATGTATGTATGTGGAGTTGTATCTTTAAAAATCCTCAAGTACAGCTTCATGTTATTTCTTTTTCTGTTTCTTTTCTCTTGTTAACAGATAGAACTTGCAGAGAAGCTTCCTCATATAAGAGCACTTTGCATTCATGAGATGGTTACTCGAGCTTTTAAACACATACTCAAGGCAGTTATTGCAGCGGTTCCCAGTGTGGCTGATTTAGCTCCAGCAATTGCTTCAACCCTAAACTTCTTACTCGAATGCTCTTGGGTAGGAGATAGCCAATATTTGAAAGATGATGAAGCTCTCAGATTGCACTGGCTGCGAACTTTTGTTGGTAGAAGGTTTGGCTGGACATTAAAACATGAATTACAGTGGTTAAGAAAGTTCTCAATTCTCCGTGGACTTTGCCAAAAGGTATTTTCTTTTTGAGTTTAATTTATTTCTGAAATCTTGGACTGCTCAATATATTGCTAGAGTAATATCAATATCAATACTGTGCAGGTTGGGTTGGAGTTGGTTCCTAGAGATTATGACATGGACTCTCCTAATCCCTTTAGGAAGTCTGATATCATCAGCCTGGTTCCTGTGTGTAAGGTAGGAACTCTCTTAGTTTGATCTATCTTTTTCTCTGTATTAAGCCATCACTAAATTTGATGTGAATTATATACTTTTACTTTGCGTCACAGCATGTAGGATTAGCATCGGCAGATGGTCGGAATTTATTAGAGTCATCCAAGATTGCCCTTGATAAAGGAAAACTGGAGGATGCTGTTAACTATGGAACTAAGGTAAAACCCTTTCAATCTCAAGAAATACAAGATGAATTGTCTATAACTAAGGAGAGTAACTTTTGATCTTATATTCGCTTCTGATTATCATGAAGGCACTGTCAAAAGTGATGGCTGTTTGTGGCCCATATCACCGAACTACTGCAAGTGCTTATAGTCTTCTAGCTGTAGTTCTTTACCACACTGGCGATTTTAATCAGGTAAACTAACTTCTTAGCTATACATAAGACTGAGTTGGCTGTTCGATATTTGTGTTATGGACATTTGCTTTAAATGGCAACATGGATCTTCAAAGAAAGACAAATGACATATTAGGTTAATAGAAAGTGTTACTTTGATTGAGCATGAAATCTCTTTCCTTCGAATGGTATTCAAGAGGAGGAAACTTTTTCTATACGGTGTCAAGCAGAGGCTTAGAGGTTTACAAATTAGGACGTTTAAGCATTGAAGCCATTCAAAACAAACTACAATATGAGTTGTAATACTGTCATCCATATAAAATTGCTGGCTCTTTAATTTAAACAAGGTTCTTCTGATTAATTGAGTGTAGATATATCTGTGGATATACTAAATATGATTTACTTTTTCAGGCAACTATTTATCAACAAAAGGCATTAGATATCAATGAGAGGGAACTTGGGCTTGATCATCCTGACACAATGAAAGGCTATGGGGATCTATCCGTGTTTTATTATCGTCTCCAACACATTGAGCTAGCTTTGAAGTAAGTCACCAAGCCAGTCCATTATTGGCTCATCATATATTTGCCAATCATCTATGGTCATTTCAATATATAAGTGACTGGATTAAAAAGGGTTGCTGTAGAAAGTGAATAAAATTTAGCTTATTTTATTAAGTTATCTACACAAAAACCAGTTATTTACATGGAAGCGCGATTTCATGCAGTTATTTCTTTAATTTTGATTGCTTCCTGTGTCCTGCAGTTATTTCTTTATGCAGTTATATCCTTGTTTTATTCAATTATTCTTTATCAAGTCCTCTCCAATTTTTAAGATTTTTCATTCGTCCTCCTATATTGACTCTCTTATGAATGCTAAATATTTTTGGCAGATATGTAAATCGTGCCTTGTACCTACTCCATTTTACCTGTGGATTATCTCACCCTAATACTGCTGCAACATTTATCAACGTGGCAATGATGGAGGAGGGTATTGGGAATGTTCATATTGCTCTCAGATATCTTCATGAAGCTCTAAAGTGCAACCAGAGATTGTTAGGAGCAGATCACATACAGGTCTCTCTCTCTCGCTTTGGATACACATGCTTAACTTTTTGAGGCAAATACAAATATTTGTTTCTGTTCGTATGCAAAATCAAAAAGTGATTGAAGAACTATTGATGCAGATTTCTTTGTTTGCTTTTCTACTTGCAGACAGCAGCAAGCTACCATGCCATAGCCATAGCTCTTTCACTAATGGAAGCATATTCCTTAAGTGTTCAACATGAGCAAACTACACTTAAAATACTTCAAGAAAAACTTGGATCAGAGGATCTCCGCACTCAGGTAATCAGAAAATACAGAGTTAGAGTGTGTTGCAGAAATACTTGCTAATCGCGTAATGTACATTAGAAGTATGCCATAATTGTAGGAGTTTAAAGCCCTTGGGACCTACTCATTCTCCATCCTGAAGGCATGGAAGATGTAATTAATGTTGTACATAATCCATGGCTTTGCTTTGGGAGTCCATCTGTATGCATAACATGGGTTTGTGAAACATTTTTGTGCAGGACGCTGTAGCATGGCTTGAATATTTTGAATCCAGGGTTCTTGAACAGCAAGAAGCTGCAAGAAATGGAACTCCTAAGCCAGATGCATCCATTGCAAGCAAAGGTCATCTTAGGTATTGATATGGTATCCTCCACATTACTTGTATTCGGAATGCAACTATATCTTCTGGTATCAAATCTGTGATCCTTTATTGCAGTGTATCAGATCTATTAGATTACATCAGTCCAGGTCAAGATTCAAGAGGAGGCGTTACATATAGGAAACAGAGGCGTACAAGGGTAAAACTTCAACTTGCTTATTATGTATAGATATAGTTTTTCATGTCTTTATGGGAAGTTAAACTTGTGTTTGGAACTGGCACTGCTAGTTTCATGTCAAAAGACAATAAAATCTTGACAATTTGACTTTTCCTTGCTCTTTTTAGAGGATAAAATGAAATAGAAAAGGCAATCCCAATCAGTTTGCTATTCTGATGGAGTCTTGTTAAATTTCCAAATCAGTTTACTTTGTGAACTGGTTATTGAAATGAAGAATTTATTATTATTGGGAACTTGGAAAATAGTCCTATCCAGGTTATCGAAATTGGAAAAATTATTTCCTTTCTTTTACATTGTTACATTCCTAAGGATAACATGTATTTATTTATTCACAGAATGTATTAATTATGCTGTATCTATCCAACTTTGGTTTAAATTGCACAACTTAGGGATGATAGAATGTCATTCTAGTTTTTCGTATTACAATTTGCCAGATGCTGCAGTTTCATGATAAAACCAGTCAAGCTGATCAACCAGTAACAATGAAAGATGCGGTGAATCATGATGACTTGCAGAGTGTGACAGCCATGGTAGATGACGTCCAGGAAGTGAATGTGGACACAGTTCATTATGATGGAGAAGAAGGAAACGATGCTGTTAATATATTCAGGTCAACATTTTCAAGTGAAGAAGTTGAAGAAACAACTTCGGATGAAGGATGGCAAGAAGCCAATCAAAGAGGACGATCAGGTAATACTAATGGCAGGAAATCTGGCATCAGGCGACCACCTTTGGCAAAGCTAAATGCAAATGGTGCTCGGTTATCCAATTTCAGAGAAAGTAGTTACAGGCTGGAAATCAGTTCTCCTCCCAAGAAAACAACTAATGGCAGCTCTAAAACTGAGTTTCCAGTTGAACAAATACAGAATCATAGTAAGAGAATTACGGAGGATGCGACAAAAGTTTGTAATTCTAAAGCTTCATCTACTTTAGGAAACCTTGCTGCTATTGCATCTAAATCTATATCTTACAAAGAAGTAGCTGTGGCACCCCCAGGTTCAGTTTTAAAGCCATCTGTAGAGAAAGTAGAAGATTCCAGCAAGGAAAAGACCGAGACCCATTTATCTAGCATTCCTTTTGAAAGATCGAAGGAGGAAGAAACAAGTAATTGTGTCAATGAGAAGATATCGGATGAAGATGTTTTGGAGGGAAATTGTGGAACTCAATCAGAATCTGATGTTGAGCCTGAAGAGAACCCTTGTGACAAGGAAAAGTCAATGGAAATTAATGGAAGTAAACTTTCTGCTGCAGCTGAACCATTTAGTCCAGGAGCTCTCCCCATGGTTCGTCCACAGAAAATGGTGGCTGTGACAAATATTTATGATGTAAATGACGGTCAAGGCGTGGTTGCACCCCCTGTGGCACCTCCTATTGCTGCTAGAGTTGCTTGTGGACCTAGATCACCTCTATTCTATAGATCCAACCAGGCTTGCCGAATGAGACAGAGTTTATTGAAACTACGATCTTCTGCAGGGATGCCTCCTCGATCTATGAACCCCAATGCACCCGAGTTTGTACCGAGGAGACCTTGCCAAGCACATTTTGGAAGTGAAGATACTGGTGTTTCAACAGAGGCAAACCCTTTGCTTGAGACGAGCAAGGGTAAAGAGGAAGAAGTTGATAATGAATCCAGCAATGACATGAAATATGCGACTTCAGAAAAAAGCAGTTCGTCTGGAAAAGAAGAACTTGCAAGGCAGATTCTGCTAAGCTTCATCGTGAAATCAGTCCAACATAACATGGATTCGGGAAAGGAACCTATGTCTAGTGAGAACAAGTTTGTTGGCTCTGAGAATTCTTTTGATGAAATTGCAAATGACGGTGCAATAATAAAAATTTTCCAGGGAAATGAAGGAAAGGCAAACTTCTCCACTCAGTCCAGTGACAACGATCAGGCGAAAACATCAACTGTAAATAAAAATAAGAATGGCGATGGTGATGGATTCATAGTTGTGGCAAAGCGGAGAAGAAATAAGCAGCAGTTCCAAAATGGAGTCCCTGGGTTATACAACCAGCAGCAGTCAATCTGTGCTTCTGTTCGTTGAAGAGTGAAAAAAGCAAAGCTAATCAACAGGAAAGTTGCTGCCTTTTTATCTGGTTGATAATAAAACAGCCTCACCCACATAACATTTTAGCACTGGATAAAAAGAGGGAAAAAGGTCTTATATATAGAATCGGTGTAAAAATTTGTTAAAAGCATCAAACTCGGCATGTTCCTATTGTATCTGTGTACAAATTGAGGTTTCATCTTCTTCGCAAATTTTGTTTTGTCAATAAAAGGCTGAGTGCCAATGAAAGCTTCGCTGTGACTATTTTCTTGACTTATCACCAAGAGTTATTTTATTGGAACTTGCCAGGCTGCAACCAGAAGCTCCTATGGAGATTGAAGAGTTCTTACATTGGATTCTCCTTGTGTTTTTTACATGTTGGAAGAAACATGTGGCAACGTAACATCCCTGCTTCCTTACTTTCCATCAGCAAATGAATGTACGTACGTAGAAATCTGAAGCACTTCTATTTACATACCGTCAAACCATATCTGGTAGCTCAATATTGTATCTTTCCATAAGACTGCAACATCATCTTCCCTCCAGTATTTCTGAGTTTGTTCGGAAGTGTATAATCTATCCCCTTATGTGCATGCAGAACTTGACGACCATTATATTGATAAGAACCCGCAGTACTTACTCTTATACGCTTAATAATTTACCCAATACATGTTTCAGTAAACCAATTGTTCTGATAATTTTTCATAGTTGATTCAGAACATGCAGTCCCTGGGGGCTGGTGACAGATGTGTAATCTTTCCCTATTTCTAGTTTACTGGAGCATCTTCTTGGACTAGAAATACATTCAGAAGCCAAGAGCAGTAGCGGCAATCATTCTTGGCATCCACGAAGGTTGGTTTTGTCAGTGAATATATAAAACCAATTAAGTTGGCATCACATAATAATTTAAGCTATTGTAGTGAAACGGTCATTTAACATGGTATCAAAGCCTTTGCGACTAAGTGGTCGTGAATTCAAATCCTATCATTCACCTATCATTCAGCACAAAATAGAGTGCGCCTGTACAAGTTTCAAGCTCAAAGCGCTTTCACTTGAATGGATGTATTAGTGAATATATAAAACCAATTAAGTCGACCTCACACAACAACTTAAGCTATTATGGTAAAACGGTCACTTAACATGTTTGACATTGGGAATCTATTCCCAGGTGGAATTAATTGCATCATCCTGTGTTTAAGTTTTCGCAGGATTTTCTCCCAAATATTAACATATTTTCTTGCAACTTAGATTGGAGGTATTAATGTAAATAGCAAAACTATAAGCTTTTACATCTTAAGACTTCAAATCCCATATATTACAGACTTGTCTTAAATTGGTATAGGTAACAAGTTGCTAGCTAATTTAGATATTTACGTGGAAGTAATTACAAGAAATGGCCATTGTAATTATCTATAATATTCCTCAATTTAAAGCCTGGAGGAACTCTTAAATACTTCATTCATTTGAGCAAAAGAAAAGCTAACTCATCTAAATGTAAAACTTGTTATGCCACATTTTAATTACTTGTAGGAGCATCGCATTGTTCTTGTGCTAAAACACCGTTCCTGGTTTTTTTTCCCCCCTTCATCTGCATGTGTTCCTTGTCCTTTCATTATTGTCTAGCTAAGTAGATTCAAAACCTGTCCCTATTTCTCTCCGTATCCAATTATTACAATATGACAAATATGATAATTGAGTTTATTATTTTAAGAATTATTTGATATAATTATTTGCTCTACATAAAACTTTTTTTCTCCTGTTCTTTCATTTATAAACCGAGATCAATCAACTTGGTATGAGGTTTGGATATAATTACATAAGAGCTACTATCAACTGCTGTACTCTAATAGTAGAAAATGACATGAAGTTACAATATTGGCGTCAAGTAAAAATTCTCTGAATTGTTCCATCTTACCGTTCTCTGGAAAAACTCAAGACTTTGACGTTCCAACAAAAGAGTAGGATAAGTTTGTAAGTTTTAGACACCCAGTTTTCTGTTCGATGTAACCAAGTTGATGAACAGATCGACTGTTGTTTTCTTGCAGGATTTGGACTTAACCTGTCGTCTTCTGTATAATACCTGTAAGAGCTTGGAAGCTTTCGGGCAGAAGTCAACAGGTGAATGAAACTATTCATTCGTCTTGATGACAAAAAACAATCTCAGCCGTTCATTAGAAAGTTCACGGCTGAGATCTGATTAGGTTTTTAACCTCCGAACCGTACGTCAGAGAGCAGGCGCAATGTTGGTACAATGACTGCCATTTAGTTACAGACGCTTTTCAAGGTTTGATATCAATGTACTGTCCTGAGTCCTGACACGTAAAAATGTAATGTTAAATAACAGGAGTGAGTGAGGCTCCTATAGATTTACCTTTTTCACTCAATCCAGGAAAGAATTTTCGTATCGAAAAAGAGGAAGAAGTACTAAACAACTTTGATATACGTATAGATCTATACGATCTCTTTCATCTACACCTTTATCTCAGGCTCAAAGAGATGGATTTCTGATACAAATGGGATCGCAAAACTACCACATTTAAAACTGAACTGATAAAGTAGTTATAGATGTAATTGTTTGCACATGCAATTGGTGAAAGGATAATTTGGAAGATTTTCTTCTCTGACAGGAACGAGGTAGCTCACCATGTTCCTACCAACCTAATTTCCAAATAGATGACAGATAGAGTTCTTGAATCACATTCATAGAAACCTGTTGTCAGAGTTTATCTATGGCTGGATAAATGAAGGCAAATCGACACTGAAAAGTAACAAAATTAGTGCTCGAAGCGCATACACAGAGCAAGAACACAAGCAACCTGTCACCACAGCTACTGCTAAGTTCTAACAGGAAATTAGCCAACTGCAAGAAGTAAGAATTTAGAAGGACCTTAAATACATCTCATAGAACACAATTTCTACTGATTAGCCCTGCCTTGTAGCCTCTCCTATTCAAGAAAAGGAATTGGAATCATCATATTTCTCTCTTGGCGACGTCAAAGGAAACAGAGGCAACAACTCTGGCGGGTCAGATCCTCTAGGCGTGTTACGAGGACTTGGATGCAAGTAAAAACCCTTCTCCGCAATGGCCCTCTCTTCCTCGTCACACGGTGACCTTGGACTCGCACGCCCTGCAAAGAAGTCCAACGTTGACACAGGTGATACCAAGAATCCTCTTTGTCTGAGATGGAAAAGATCAGTATGATCAGAAGCATTGTTTTTTATGTTAGAACTGTTGTTGCCGAGGTTGATTTGGAGATTCTTAGCACTTGGTCTACGATCCTGGAGCTTGAATGGCGGTCGTTTAGGACCTGGAGAGTTGGTGGATCGGGTTTGGTGGGTGACGGGGAGTTTTTGCGGTGACGGCTCTTCCGGTGCTCCGGTGAGTTTCTGGACTATGGTCCGGAACGTTGATGGGTCAGCCTGAACAAAGGTGGTGTTGGAAGAGTTAGATGGGTTTGATCCGAAGGTGGGTTGGTGGTGGTTCATGGTGGTGGTAGTGGTGTTGGTGTTAGAAGTGGAGGCCATGAATGAAGATAAAGACTAAAGCTTGAGCATGAAATATTCGGAAATTCTATTGCTTTTTCAGGTTTTAGATGGTTGGACAGGGAAAAGTACAGATGGGGTTTTAAAGGGTTTACAAAAGGAGCTATTGCTTTTTGAGTTTTGGTGGTGATGTGGGAAATTTATGAGGAAATTTGTCTTTGGATTCTTCAGTGTCAAAACTTGACATTTGAAAATGAGAGTTCACATATTTTTCTACAATGCATTAGGTTCTGTCCTTTTGTGGAGGGTTTGTTGCATTTCCAAGTTAGTGATTTCTGTTATGCAGATTTTGAGTACACGCTTTGTTTAAAGATCATTTGGATCATGTTTATAATTAACCTTATTATTATAACAGTAATCTATTTCATCAATGTTAACTTTTCTTTATACTGAATTAAATAAAAATGACCAACTTTCTTTTAGGGTCAAAGCAATAAGATCACTGTAAGACCAAGGAGGTTAAGATATTGATGAAGTACTGGAATCACTTCTTTTCAAGTTGTTTGTAAATGACACAAACTCTAACGACCAAACATACAAAACTACCCGTCTCCTACACATTTTGAAACCATAAGAAGGAAAATCATGGTGTAGAAGTAAGACCAACACTAGCTATAATAACAGTGAAAATAAAGACTTGGAGTTGGAGGGGAGGATTTGAAATTTGAAAAGAAGGAAGTGTGGCGTGTGATATTCATAAATGAGGTGTATGTAAATGTAACATTGAATGATGATGAAGTCATGCGGGTCAGCGGGGGAGGGTGAGACTCTGCAGAGTTAGCAGAAGGCTGCGTGCAAGGACTCTTCTTCCTCTGGCTGGTCAGGGTCAGACCCAGTTTCAGGTCTTTTCAGCGCCTTACCAAAGTTTGACTTCTTCTTTTTTTTTTTAATTGTCTATGAGGTATTTTAAGAGGGTCTTAATTATAGGAAGGCATCTTTAAGTCATCCACTCTCAGACTAATCTTCACTCGAGCAGGGTAGGTCCCTTACGGGAGGTAAAGCTCTGACCCTAAATTTTAAACAGCTGCATACATAAGAACGATTCAAATCCGTGACCTCACTTAAACTAAGAGAGCCTCTTATTAACTTACCTACACTTTGGGGTTAAGTTGACTTCTTTCTTTTGTCTTTGCGATTGTAAAATTTCTTTCCCTTCTTTCTTCGTTACTTTGCCTTTTCTGTCAAGTTTGCGTGTGGGATTGCACTTGACATTACTTTCTCATTATTTTCAGGTTCGTTTGGTTTGGTCCTTTTTCTTTCTAGTTTCTTTGCTTTACTCTTCTTCTCTTCTGAATTCTGATAATTGCTTTGTTGCAACGGTTTGGTCTTTGGTGCTTGCTTTTTGACATTTGTGGTACTTGCTTTATTCATTTCTATGATGTTTCTTTGCTATTACTTCTTTTCCCTAAAAGTTTGTTTCTTAACTATATAAACTAAGTGCAATTTATCTAATACTTTGAATCAATTTATAGGTCATAGAATAGCGTAAGAAATGGAGCAACATTCTTCTAGACCTACCCTTAATAATAGTAGGAAAATCATATCTATATATAGTAAAAAAGTGGTTTGTTTTTATTACAATATTATTATTTGTTATTAAATTTATACTATAAAATTTAAGATATTAGACATGACTTCTCGTGTATAGCATTAATAGCTAACCAAATTTAACCTAATAAATCTCTTTTTATTGGAGTTTAATAATTATGATTATCAAAATATTATAAAATTATTATTATTATTGTTAATTCTTTTCAGTGCATGTTTGGTTAAGCTTTGGATAGTGAAAAATTACTATTTTTCATCACAAAAGCTTTTAAGAAAATGAGTATTTGGTTGTAAAATGAAAAAAAAAATCAACTTTTTAGTAGATATAGCTTTTTTGGCAGCTAAAATACAACGATTTAAAAAGTTTAAATTTAGAACTTCTTAAAAAGGCACTTTTTAAGTAAAATTTTCAAATCAATTAATGAGCCTATTTTTTAGTCTCTTTTGTCCTTATGTTTTACACATAATTCTCACAATACCTACAAACTCATTTTCACGTTTATTTTGAAAAATATATAATATTATTTGATTTTTTATATGTTTTAATATTTATTTTTAATATTAGTTTTGCTTATGTTATAATCCATATAAAAGATTAGGTAGATATATTTTTATTTATATTTCATATGATTTAAAATTATATAATAATTAATATATTGTGTTTTGCATATTATTTAATATACTTTAAATAATATTTATATGCATAAATAATTTATATTACAAAATAAAATATAATTAAAATTAAAAACGCTTTTTATTTTTATGTTGTCAAACAGTCTACTGTATGAAGCTCAATTTAAAAAACTCTTTTTTAAATGACAGACAAGCAGTCAACTAGTTTCTTAGAAAAATTCTTCTCATAAAAGATCTACAGAAAAAAGCTCTACTATTATAAGATCATCCAAACCATGGCTAAATTGTGCATTTATCAGTTTTATAAAAAAATTGACGGGAAAAAATAAAGAATGTCTTAATTAATAAATTTCTTTTAAAAATATTTTAAATTATACGTGAAAATTTTTAAGAATGACTCAAATCACAAGAGAAATTTATATACATCCCTTATATTAATACTATCAAGTTCGTTGATTCTTTAAAAATTCACTGAAAGAGATAATAGATTAAAAAATATCTAATTTTTTGAGTTTTTTAAATTTAAAATGACTAGTTTTTAAAATTAAATTAAACATTGTTTTTGCTAATGTGATTAGGAGATTGACACCCGTTTGACATTTATATTGGACAATTTTGTCCTTTCTCATAAAATTGAACAACTATTAATTACATTTTTCAGTTTTTCAATAAATTATCAGTTAAGTTACGTAATTTGATCTAGATAAAGATAATAAAGTGACTCAATA
>JAOTIZ010000005.1:5928065-5941590 GCA_027123425.1 Erythroxylum panamense
TTAGATTTCTGGTGAGGGTAAGGCTGCGGAAAGCAGAGAGAAAAGCTAGGTTATGATCTCGTACCTCTGTTATGAGAGAATAATACCTTATATACGATTTCCCTCTAGGTTTTAGGTCTTCACGTTTCTTACGTTCGTGCATGGGAGGCTTCCTCATGATAATGAGCTGTAGATGTGTGGATTAAGCCCAAATATATCCGACCCAACCAAGCCCAAATATATCCGACCCAACCAACTTCTATAAATAAAAGATATTCCAATGCTTGAATATCTTTATACAGATATTATTTTTTAATTTTTTGTGTTCGATATATTTTTTTTCAACACCCGAGTCAACATCTTCCACTGATCTTGGTTTTCACGTTGTTTACGCGTAGTAACCACAAGGAGGCTAATTTCCTTATTGCATATGATCGTTTTCAGAAAACTCGGGTTAAATTATTTTTCCAGTTTGTAGAAGAAACTGCAAGAGGGAGTGCAATGGAGTTAGCCTCAGTAAAGTGCTTGTTTCTGGGTTTGATTCTTCTGGTTCAAATCCGTGCAAGTGCAAGTTGTTTTGAAGAGGAGAGACTGGTTCTCTTAGAGTTTTAAGGCATCTTTAGAATCTGATGGATATATATGATGCAGACTATCTTATTCCAGCATGGACAAGCGGCTCAGCTGTAGTGATTGCGGTAAATGGGAAAGAATTTGAAGCCAATCCAGAAATGTATTATGGAGATGTTAATTACTGGCCCTTAAATATTTCCTGGTTCCATACTTTGGTGGAGCTGAAATAACTGACTTTATCCTCAGATATTATTGGGATTGGGAACATAGGTATGGCAATGACTCCAACTTGACTATTAATCTGTTTCTGTTCTAGGATTGAAAACTGAAATGATTTCTATTTAAAGGGGATACGAGCTGGGCAAGTTTCAGAAAGTTGGAGACCTTGGATCTGGGAGATAACCATTTCGATGATAGCATCATACAATCATTATGTGCACTTCCTTCCCTTAAGAACTTGATTCTTGCGCGGAATAAGTTGGCTGTGACCCCTTTTCATTAGTTAAAAGGTATGATTGAGTAGCTTGAAGAGGCTCAAGTTGCAGTGTAACTATCTAATGGAACACTTCCATTCGAAGGTAATATCTCTTCTCATTATACCAAACAATTTAACTCCTAGTAGTCTGCCGGTACCAGTAATCTGATACGATATTTATGTTATGTTTCTTTTTCATAGGTTTGTCAACTCCTACCAATTTGGAAGTTTTAGATCTTAGTTACAATGGTTTCACCAGGAACATTCCTCTTAACATTGAAGCACTTGCTTCCCTTAAGGCCTTGTCTTTATCATCAAATCTTTTGAACGGTTCCTTACCACCAGAGTAAGTGCAAAAGAATTCTAAGAACATCATTTCAGAGCAAAAGTGTCTTGGCATTCCTGTTTTTAAGTCCCGTAAATAAAATGCACACGGTTAGAATTATACTGCATGTACAAATTATAGGGGATATAATGAGATAATTGTATTAGCAGGTTTATGTACATTGGAGAAACTTGAGGAGTTGGATCTCAACAACAATGGTTTTGAAGGACTCCTTCTTGGATGTCTGAATAAACTGAAGTCCCTTTGGAGTGTTGGATCTTTCTGGAAACCATTTTTCTTGTCACATTCCTTCCTCATTAATTACCAGTCTGTCGTCCCTCGAGTACCTAGACCTGAGTCATAATCTTTTTGAGGGTTCATTTTCTGTTTTATTTGCTAATCAGTCCAGGCTTGTGGTGTTTCAATTGGTAAGTGACAACTACCATTTCAGAGTTGAAAATGATTATCCGGGTTGGCTTCCAAATTTTCAACCGAAGATCCTTGTACTACTAATTGTAATTTGAATAGGATTTCATGAGTTCCTCTTTCACCAGAACACCTTGATAACAGTTGAACTGTCTCATAACAAGTTGACAGGAACTTTTCCTAGTTGGCTGCTTGAAAACAATCCAGAACCGGAGACACTAAATTTTAGGAGTAACTCTATGGTCATTTACATCTACCACCAACTTCAAACTTTTCTTTATTGTCAGTTGATATGAGAATAGCTTGAATGGACAGCTGGATAGACACATTGGCAAAATATTTCCACAACTGGTGCATTTCAACTTGTCCAGAAATGGTTTTGAAGGTCCTCTTCCGACATCAATTGGTGACATGAAAACACTAAGGTCCCGAGATGCTTCATTTAACAAATTTTCAGGACCGGTTCCAAGACATGGTGTCATGTTGCATCTACTTGGCAGTTTTGAAAATGTCAAACAACAATTTATATGGAGATATGTTTTATTCTTTTTTTTTTTTTGCTTACAAGGGAAAGAGACAAAATTAACTTAAAGCTTTGGAATACAATACTCCGCGAGCATCCTTGTGGAGCTGTTCATGGATGTCCTGAGGAGGGTCCTGGAGGACATGAAGACCTGGTAGTAGAAAGGCCGCAAGACTCGCCAGACTGTCATCACATTGATTCCCTTCGCGGACGACATGCTGAAGGTGGAGCTCCCAGTCTTGATGAAAAAACTCCTTGATACCTGGCACCAAAAAGGTTTCCTCAGTCTGAACACAATTGTATAAATTAATAATGTTAATAACCTCGCCAGAGTTAGTTTCGACAACAACTCGTCGATAGCCCAGGTCCCAAGTCAAAGTAATGCCTGAGAAGACACCCCAAAGTTCTGCTGAGAGAAGAGAACCCCGTCCAATAAACTGCTGAAAGCCCCCACACCAATTTCCATGGCTATCCCTAATTAAGCCCCCAACGGAGGCCGTAACGGTCCCGCGTTCAACTGCACCATCAGTGTTGACTTTCACCCATCCCTCCATCGGTTTTGTCAGCCTACTAAACATCCGACAGGCATACCTTGAGGCAGAAACACGCAACTCGCCATAGCTCGTGTGCGTGCTATCCAACCGACGTAATCCAGAATGATTTTGATACCCCCTGATGGCCATTCAAAAGTTGGGTCAAACACGCTCCCATTACGTCATTTTCAAAGAAACCAACAGGTGACCCCAAAGATGATGGACCACGCTTCCTGCTAGATTTGGGAGTGTCTCATGAGGTTTGACACTAGCCACGTTTTCACGTTCTGTTGAAAAAATGCGGTGTCAACCCCCGCTGGGTGGAATTGTCGCCAGAGACCTTTCACGCGTGAGCAGTCCCTCAGGACATGAAGAAGGGATTCTTCGTGGCCGCAGAAGTGGCAACGGCTATCTTAGGCAATATGGCGGCCCACACGCTGTTGGTTGGTCAGGAGTCGACGTTGAGCGACCAGCCATAGAAACGACCGGATCTACTGCGACCCTGCCCATTTCCAAATAACCTCCCAAATTTTAGGCTGAGTTTCTGTGGAGCGGCCGTCTATGAGCTCATAAACGGA
This sequence comes from Erythroxylum panamense, assembly GCA_027123425.1. NCBI lineage: Eukaryota > Viridiplantae > Streptophyta > Magnoliopsida > Malpighiales > Erythroxylaceae > Erythroxylum > Erythroxylum panamense. The sequence continues at coordinate 5,931,475 of JAOTIZ010000005.1, forward strand.
TGCCACTGTGAACTTCCCATGAGGTGTCGGGCCCCAAATCATCCTGTCAAATCCTCTAATTACTTCTCACTCTAACAGGTTTCTCGCTCTAATTACTTCTACTTGACTCAATTAGTTGTTCTACAGTTGAACAACAATCACTTCACTTTAAGCCGTTCATACAAAAATAAAATTTTATTCTCAACCCTTTATTTGCTCGAAACGAGTAACAATCAAATGTCCAGCAAGATTCTCAACTGGATTGGTGACACAAATAATTTGTATTCAGTTGCCCTGTAGAATAATTTGTCCGTGGGATAAGTTACATATGAGCTCATCTCAAAATATTATGTGGACGTTTCTCACAATCTTCTTGGAGGTTCATTGCCCAGTTGTCTGAGCCTAATGTCCATGTTTTGTTTCTGCAACGTAACAAATTCAGAAGATCAATTCCAAGAGGTTTTCAGGATTTGTTAATGCTTTATGCATTGGGCGTCACAAATAATAGCTTATTTGGTGGCATTTTTGATGTGATTGGTGTAATACGTAACGGTATCTTAGTTATATATCCCGGATCGAACGTGAAAGGGTAAGAAATGAAGAAATGGGGAAAATATCTTATTTCGGTCTCCATAATTTCAAACGAACTTTCTGAAACTGAAATAAGCGCGAATTCACCGCTGCCTTCACTAGAACTGCTCTTGGGGATGCGGGTAAAGTCATTCTACAATTTTCTCAAAAGGTAAGTTCTCTTAACGGTCAAAGAATCCTTATGCTTACGATTGTATGAGCAACTGTAGGAGACCTTAACCTTTATATATAGCTTCTATATCGAGCTTCTCCATCACAGGCCTGATATGGGTCCACCACACTGATTGAGATCCATTTTCTACCCAGACTTTGACCCATTGATTTAGATTATTTATTGGGCTATTTTATTATCTTTATTTAGATCAAATAACGTAACTTAACTGGTAAGTTATTAAAAAACCAAAAAATGCAATTAAATATTGTCCAACTTTATAGGAAATTACAAAAATATCTAACAATCTTCCTTTTAAACAATACTTAATTGCAGTGTTGACTTTAGTTTTAAAATAGTTTAAAAACTCGGTTAAGTCACGCTACTAAATTAGTCGACTATGTTTTAAAAAACTAAACATTTGATCCAATGTTAACGAAAGTCCATCATTCCGTCCTGCAAGGCTTTTGATACTGAAAAGTATCAAATGCATGGGTCATGTATGATACAAATTCAATACAATCACGTATACCTAATACCTCACTAATATGAAGGGAAAAATGGAATGTAGCAAATTAGGATGATACCATTATGATCTAAATTATATCATCTTTACATATAGCTGCTAATCCCCTTTTTTATGAAAGAACCAATCATCTCGACATTGATTGTCATCTTGTTTGTGACATGCTTAAGGAAGGTTTTATTCAAATTGCTCACGTCTCCTCTCAATATCAACTCGCGGACTCCTTTACCAAATCCCTCATAGCTCCTATATTTCATCGTTTAATTTCCAAGTTGGGCTTGATTGATCTCTACCAATCTCCAACTTGAGGGGGGATGTACACATATATTGTACATATAGATAATAACTTATATTCTGTTTAAGTTGTTGTATACAGTTAGTTAGTTAGTAGTTTGTTGAACAGTTAGATGCACAATTATTTTTTTGTTAACAAAACTTGTACATATAAAGGGATGTAAAGGATGAATACAAAGGAAGGAATATACATTCATTACTTCATTACCAGCTTCTTATTAGCTTTACTCGATAAATTTTTTTATATTTGTACAGGTCCATCAAAAATGGTGTCAGGTTGCATCAACTTGGGAGTTCTGAAAATGTCAAACAACAATTTCTACGGAGATATGTTTTCTTCTGATTAATTCAACTTGACTCAATTAGTTGTTATGCAATTGGACAACAATCACTTCACTTTGAGCCATCCCTAAAAAAAGAAAATTGTATTCCCAAACCTCTATTTACTGGATATGAGTAACAATCAAATGTCAAGAAAGATTCCCAGCTAGATTGGTAACACAAGTAATTTGTATTCGGTCTCCCTTCAGAATAATTTCTTAATAGGACTCGTCACTTGTGAAATCATCTCAAAAGCTTATGTGGACATTTCTCGCAACCTTCTTGGAGGCCCATTGCCCAGTTGTGTGAACCCCAAACTTGATCTTCTTGTTTCTCCCGGGGAACAAGTTCAGAGGATCAATTCCAAGAGGCTTCCAAACTTATTCAAAACTTTTAGGGTTGGACATACTAGATAGCAACATGTCTGGTAGCATTACTGACATAATTGGTTCACTCTCTACTCTCAGATTCCTGTTGCTAGGAGGAAACCATTTCAGTGGTGTTCTGCCTAATCAGTTATGCTAATTGGAGAACATAGCTATGGTGGATTTTTCCAACAATTATTTTTCAGGATCGATACCTTTATGTTTTTACAACATAAGCTTTTAAGAGTCGGAGGATGCTGGCTTTGTACCACTCCTAGATTGTTACATTGTGAGCAGGTTGAATTCACCGTATGTGTATAGTAGTCTGCTGAATCATGATTTTGGAGTTTATGGAAGCTATGACAAAATAGAACATGTATTTGTAATCCAATTTTTCAACAAAAATCTACATATTCCTTACAAGGGGTCAATTGTTGGTTTGATGTCTGGATTGGACTTATCATGTAAAAAGTTGACAGGTGAAATTCTGGTTGAATTAGGAAGGCTATCTTGGATGTTAAGAAGCGAGGAGGTTTAGATAGGAGAGAATTGTTTAGAAGAAGTGATTGTATTTCACTTAAATGATTTTAGTTCAAGTACAAAGAGGTATTTATAGGTACAAAAATGACTCTTCATATCTAATTACATGAACCCATTGATGAATCAAAATAAATGAACCATACATGAACTCAAAACTATACACGAACCAATATTTAATTATCTAACTAATACATGAACATAATTAACCTCCTAACGATGAACTTAAACATCCATGTATCTAGACTTTATACATGCATACATCTAGATCAACTTTTAAATTACTCTTCAACACTCCCCCTTAATTTGAAAATTTCTTTCGAACTCCAAGTCTTGTCCTCAAATGTTGAAAAACTTCAAATTTGAGTGATTTCGTAAAAATATTCGCAACTTGATCATTAGTCCTCACATGCTTGAGCTCCACTTCATTCTTTGCGATACATTCTCTAATAAAATTGTACCTTATGTCTATATGTTTGCTTCGATCATGAAAAAATGTTGGCCCATGAGTGTGCAGACTTGTTATCAATACATATTTCAGTTGCTTCCTTTTGTGGCAAGTGTAGTTCATTCAATAGCCTTCTAAGCCAAATAGCATTACAAGTGCATGAAGTTGCAGCCACATATTTAGATTCACAAGTTTACAAAGTCACAATAGGTTGCTTCTTTGAACTCTATGTAATATCACAATCACCCATAAAAAACACGAAACCAGTTGTGCTTTTTCTATCATCAATATCTTTCGCAAAATCACTATCACAAAATCCAACAAGCTTGAAATCAACAGATGATGTATAGAGCAATCCATAGTCAATTGTATCTTTAATATATCGGAGAATCCTCTTAGCCGCCTTCATATGAGTACAAGTAGGTACTTCCATGAAACGACTTATCAATTCAACAGCAAAAAGAATATCTGGTCTTCTACATGTCAAGTATCTCAAGCATCCAACAAGGCTTTTGAATACAGAAGAATCTTCCTTAGCTCCATCATCAAACTTTGTCAATTTAATTCCACATTCTATGGGTGTAGTCACTGGATTGTAATCAAGCATTTGGAACTTCTTCAATATTTCTTTTGCATACCCTTCTTGTGAAATAAAACAATCCAATATTTGACATCTCAAACTCTAAAGACATAGCTTTCTTGAACTCTTGAAACAATCTTGGATTATTACTGGTAAAAATAAGATCATCCACGTAAAGACAAATAAGTAGAATATCTCCATTTCCATATGATTTAATGTAAAGAGTATATTTATGAGAACAACGAACAAACCCATTATTTTAGAAGTACTTGTCGATGCGAGTATTCCAAGGCCTTAGTGCTTGCTTTAACCCATACAATGCCTTTTTCAATCTCAGGACCTTATCTTCGTGGCCTTTGATTGTAAAGCCAATTGGTTGCTCAATAAAGACTTCTTCTTAAAGATTGCCATTTAGAACAACTGACTTTACATCAAGTTGATAGATCTTCCACGTCATTTGAGCTACAAAAGAGATCAACAAACTGATAGTCTCCATACGAGCAACAGGTGCAAATACTTCATCATAATCTACTCCATGATTTGGCTTATATAGCCTTTAGCAACGAGCTTTGTTTTATATTTCTCTACATCTCCATTGACATTCTTTTTTATCTTGTAGACCCATTTAACTCCAATAGCTTCGTGACCTTTAGAAAGAGTTGATAATTCCCAAGTATTATTTTTATTTATTGCCTTGATCTCGTCTTCCATGGCTTGTCTCTATCTGTTTTCTTTCATGGCCTCCCTAAAATTTAAAGTTTCACTATCTATAAGAAGACAAAAGAAATTACTTACATCAACATCATTGATTTCTTCTGTTTGTTCATAAATATCATAAATACTCCTTATTTTTCGTGTTCCATCACTTGAACTTTCTCTATGCGTGGATAAAGAAGAATGAGGCATATTTGGAGAAGCGAGTAGAGTTGTCTCTTGAATATTTGTTGTGGTTTCTTGCTCTTCATCTTCAAAGTATGGGAAAAAATCCTAAGTGCATTCTTCTTGTGTCTCCCAATCCCATGTTGCTTCTTCATCAAATTCAACATCTCTACTCACAACAATCCTTCCATTGCTTGGATTGTACAATCGGTATCCTTTTGAATTTTGGTCATAACTAATGAATACATAATTAACACATCGATCATCGAGCTTGGATATTTCTTGTTGTGGCACATAAGCATATTTTATGCTTCCAAAAACTCTTAGATGAGCAACACTAGGCTTCATTCCATTCCACGATTGTTGCGGAGTTTGAACTTTGACATTTCTCGTTGGAGACCGATTTGACAAATAAATTGCACAAGACACAGCTTCGGCCCAAAATTTTTTAGGCATATTTTTTGCCTTCAACATACATCGAGCCATATTAAGAATTGTTCTATTCTTCCTTTCGACAATTCCATTTTGTTGGGGTGATCTTGGGACTGTTAACGGACGACGAATTCCATGTAATCCACAGAAATCAAGAAACTCCTTAGATGTGAACTTGCCTCCTCTATTGGACCTTATGGCTTTAATTGTATAACCACTTTCATTCTCCACAAGTGCCTTGAACTTCTTAAATGCTTCAGATTTCTGCTTTAAGAAATAAACCCATGTTTTTCTACTATAATTATCAATGAAAAGTAAAAAGTATCTACTTTTACCCATTGATAATGGCTTGATTGGTCCACACACGTCAATATGAATAAGTTGAAGTGGTGAGGTTGCTCTTATCACCGCTTCTTTTGGAAAACTCCTTCTTGAATGCTTGCTAAGTAAACATGCTTCATATAAATGATGTGGGTGGTTGACAAAGGGCATTCCTTTCACCATGTATTTATCTCCCAACGTATTAAATGCGCCAAAATTCAAGTATCCAAATCTCATATGCCAATGCGATGCTTCATGTAATATCTCGTTACCTATGTTAAGGCTAAAATAGTAAATGTGAGAGATTATTAAGAAATTAGAAAACACATTTCATGCTCATACATTACATAATATGGACATACACGTGGATATTGAATCTTTGCACATAAAAAATAATTGTACATGCATTCATTGATAATTTTTAGGTATAATTGTTCTATAAATGTGATTATATTGGAATTGTAGTTTTTACGTGTTGAAAATTTGATTTGGAGAGTGTATTTGCTTATTTATAATTTTTGAAATTTTTGGAGAAATTTCTAGAGATTGTTGTGTATTTTGGCTAGGAAAATTGCCAAATGGTAAAACAATTGTTAAATGGTAGTAGAAATTACTGTCCAATGACAATGAAAATTTGATAAATGACTTTAGGGTTTATTGACAAGTGTCATTGAAAATTGGGGGACAATTGAAGTAGAAATTGAAATTGGTTGGAATAGTTAAATGAAAGAACTTAGCCTAATGCTTTAGAAATGGGAAATGTGGCAAGTGACAAGTGTCACTTTCCCAACTATATCTTAAGTTATCAGTTTTATTTGAAAGACACCCCCTTGTTTGTTCTTCCACGATGCTTCTCACTTAAAAGGGTATTGGTGTTTTATCTTGGATCCCTTCTTCATTTTCGTAGCTTCTCTTCTCTTCTTCATGAGTTTTAATTCTTCAAATCTCTATTCACATTAAACCTAACCCTTTCATCTTTCATACTACTCTTTCACCTTGCTTTCTCTTTCATTCTCACTAAAAACCCAAACCTTTCAACCTCAAGATGATGATGATCGTGGGTTGTATGTGAAGTTAGGGTATTTTTATTTTCTTGAAGAGTTTGAAGATTTGGTAGCTAAATCAAATAAGTCATGTTTTAATTTTATGGGCAATGTTAAATGGAACATTTGTGATGATACTTAGAGGTTAATGACATGAAATGGTGTTTTGTGTATGTATGTGTCGTGGATGATGAAGGGTATGTAAATTTCTTGCTTATATATATGCTTTATGAGTAATGATTTATAGAAATGTTTTAGAGGTTAAATGACCATGACAAGGAGTTTTGTATATGCTAGAATGTTTGTGAAGAAATGAACATATATATATATATATATATATATGTATGTATGTATATATTGATGTTTTGTTTCATATAAATGCTAAATAATGGGTTAGGAGTTGTTTTATAAATGATTGATGTTGTATATGATGAGTAAGAAACTATGAATTATGCTACACATGTTTTTAAGATGGATTGGTTGTGAAAAGAATGTCTTAATGAGAATTGGAAGTTGATGAATAGGTACATGAACATGTCTTATTTTTGGGTTAATGATCAAATTTAGATCATGCTTTGTTGGTGAATGATATTGAGTTGAGAATGAGGAGTAAATGAAGTTGAAAAGGGTGATCTTTATACAAGTTATATTAGGTGTAAAATCTGGAAAGTTTGAAGATGATAGATTGGAAAATGTTCACTGAGTATGCTTCAGTATTTTAGCCATAACTTTTTCTCTAGCTATCCAAATGAGATGATTCTTGTTTGAATTAAACTATAGACATATGACTACATTTTTCATGAAGACATCGAAATTAAATTTTGTCTTTAAGAGTCCCAAACTTTGACATGAAATTGAGAACTGAGCACATTACACTGTTGGATGCATGGATATGTTGTGCTCTATTTTGAGTGTATGAGAATGTGTTATATTTTGAGTGTTTATGATCAAGTAGGGAATATGAAATATGTATGGATGATGTTGAGTTAAAATTAGGTGTATTTGAAGAAGTTATCCACTTGAGATGATGAATCAAATGAATTGAGATTTGAGAGTTAATGAAATATAATTGGTGTTTGAATTATTATGAAGTGATATTGCATTAGAAGAGGTGAATTTGGGAAGATTATGAGTGAAAGTGATGTTAGAATAGGTGTATGATCCATTGGAGATGTCTTGGAGAAGAAGAATTGGGTAAAATTCCGAAGGATACATAGTCAGGCCGTGTAAATTGTTAGTGTTCCTAATGCAAAAACACCACCAGACCTGTGGGAAACACGGGCTACCCTTGTGAGTCCACACAGTCGGTGTATTTTGACCCCCCAAATGGCAAAATATTGTTTCTAACTCTCACCGAAGTTGTAGATCTAGAAGTGCTCTTCGAAACTATCCTAAGATGACATTAATCCGATATATACAGCAAAGGTTATTCCTTTTGTCCCAAGAGATGTTTGTTTATGAATGATTGACTTATTAATGTTGTCCAATGAGATGTTTAGGCTTGTTAGTGATATTAAATGAGCCTAATTGAAGTAGGATTGAATTCTTAACGTAAGAAGAGTGTACTAGGTGTTAAAGAATGATTCAAAGATCTTGATGATTGGTTATGAGACATGTATTAAGGATATATACCTGGGAATGTCATTGAACATGCAATGTACATATTTAATATACATATGCGTGCATCAATAGACACTTATACAATTGTGCAAAAATGTGATATGTGTATGTTTTGCATGATATAGAGGAAAATATAGAGCGCCATCATCCGAACGTTGCTGGGACTTCGAGGCAATAAAATGTGAGTAACCTAGACGATTTCTCTCGATTGGTTGTTGTTTTTTTGTTTGAATTATTGAATGAATGTGATTTGGTTGTGTTGATTCTAGACAATGAAGTTCCGATGATTGTGATATGTGAATGAGATATTAAAGTGCTACTTGTATGTGAATGTGACGAACTACATGGTTCATGACATGATTGATTATGAGAGATGCATTCCATACATGAATGCATGATTAGATAATGAGAGTTATGACTTGAGTAGCTGCCGAATACGAGCTTAAGAGCCAAAGGCTCACTATGTAAAATGAGCTATGTATCCCCAACAGATAAGGGACAGTACAAATGAGTCTAGTATCCAGAATGGATACAGAATAGTTTAGTCACTCGGTCACAACGACGTAATAATTGTAAAAGAGTCACATGATCATTTCATATGCATTTTAGTAAGTAAGTTTGATTGATTGAAATGCAAAAATTACTTACCCTTGAGTGAGAATGTGATATGTGATGAATTAAGCAAAGTTGTGAATTATAAGTTATATATATTGATGTGATGCATGAATCGAGTGAACCATCGATGATAGTTACCTCATTGAGTTTGCAAAACTCAACAAAATTGTAACGTTTATTTTTCAGGACCGAGAGACGATATTAGCTACTGAGGGATGCTACAAGCAGTGTAGACTTTTGCTTTTGGGGATAAGAAAGAATGGCTCAAAGGTCGGTCAGCTGGATATGGACAAATTAGATACATTTTGTGTATTTTCTTCTTTCATGTAGCACATTTTTGTATTAAGCAATGACGTTGTATTGGTCGGGATGTTAAAAGATACACTGTAGATATTTGATTTTTATGAAATGAAATGAGAAAATTTTGGTTTTAAAATGTTGTGACCTTCTTTATGATGTTTTATAAGAGGATAAAGATAGATGATGTCATGTTAAGTGAATGTTATGATTGAACGTAGCACGTCATTATCATAGGTTATGTACTGGAATGTCCTCTGGGCATCCTGGTATGTACCTTAGGGTAAGGGAGAGCTACACTTCATCTTTCACATCCACCTTTAAACATGTTCCTTCGATTGTCTTGATATTCAACATAAACATTCTATTCTTTGACATAAACACCTTAGCAATCAATTGAGCATGTTGATCTCTAAGCCAAAGACAACAATCTTTTATGTGGATTTCATATACTTTTTTAAGAAGTTGCCCTAAACTTAAAATATTACTTTTCCCTAAATAATAGACCTCATTAATAAGCCTATGGCTTCCATCTCTTGAAGAAATTAGAGTGGTACCTTTTTCACAAATTTGAATCTTTGTTGAATCTCTAAAAAAAATGTTGCCTTCTATCTCTTCATCAAGTTCCACAAATTTGCCTTTATCTCCACACATGTGATTGCTTGCTCCATTATCTAAGAACCATGTACTTTCATCCTTCTTTGTATTATCTTTGAGTGCTAGCAATAAAGTGGGCTATTCATCTCCTTGCTTGTTATCAACAATATTGACTTGCTCTTCAACTTAATTAGGCGTAGCATAACGTTCTCAAGAAAAATGTCCAAATTTATGACAATTATAGCATTCAACATTAAACTTATCATACCTCATCTCATTTTGTCTAAAATTGTAACCTCCTCTTCCTCTTCCACTTGATTTTCCTTGGACTTTGTATGATTGATTGTTTCCATCATTGTTGACGTTATTATAATCTCCTTTACTTCTTGCTCCACAACTTTGTCCTCGACCTCGACCACGACCACGACCACGACCATATCCTCAACTAGGGATGGCAACGGGGCGGGTATGCCATCCCCCGTACCCGCCCCATGAACTCGCCCCCACCCCCATCCCCGCC